>CM054817.1:11039073-11249073 GCA_028984105.1 Lavandula angustifolia
TCATCATTTCTCTCATACTCTCTCATTATCTTATTCATCTTTTCTCTCATACTTTATCATTTACTCTCTCTCTCATACTTTATCATCTACTCTCTTAATTCTCGTGCAGAAACCAATTGAGCCACAAATAACGAGACGGAAGGAGTAGATGGTTGTGGTCCACTCATTTCTTACCATTTTAGGTATGAGACAGTATGAGTGGGACAACCCGAAATGGTATACATGACAGTATGAATAGGACGGAGAGAGTAATTAAATAGCAATCAAACATCTTATTTAATATATAAATTAATTTTGTGTTTTACAATATTGAGATTACAATTACAAAGAAAAAATAAATATAAAATAGCAACAACTTATCAATTTCTTTTTTTATTATAAATTATAATTATGTAATAACACTAGGAATAAGACCATCATTTCATTTAAAAAGTGAAAATAAGGTACTGTTATGAGCAAGATTTCCAAATACTCCCTCCGTCCTAGCTGACTTGTCTTGTTTGGTTTCAGCACGGGTATTTTGGTGAATGGGTGGTTGTGTGTAGAGGAGTAGATGATTGTGTGTAGAAAGTGGGAGTGTGTGTGGTAATTATTTTTTTTTTTAGAAAACAAGGCATGTCGGGTGGGACGACCCCGAAAAAAAATACAAGACAACTCGGGCGGGACGGAGGGAGTACTATTTTCCCCACTTTCCGCATGCAACATTTCATTCAAACACTTACAGATTCTCAAATCAACAGCTTTCAGCCGCTTTAAGCAACTTTCAACATTTATCAATAAGTTTCAACTACTCCAAACACCATCTTCATTTTTTAAGGATAAATGGCGGCGGCTACTTTATGTACATATTGCAAATTATGCTAGTAGTATATAATAATTTTAAAATATACAGTTAAATAAATTATATTCTCTATCCTATAAATATTGTCTTATTTATTTCCGAAACCGTTATTATGATGAATACTTAGTTGTATATAAAATAGTGCGTCCTCAAATAATGTGTGAATCTAGCTACAAGAAAATTGTGGATCCTTCAAGTTATATGTAAATTTTAGCCATAATATTTTGAAAAATGGGACAAAATTTATGTAACAATTTATTTTTAAAAAAGGGATAAAATATAAAAGAAGGGTGTATTAGGCTAACTATTAGAGACTGAGGAAACCTTTTAGACCTATTTGCGACGTATTTGTAGAGACGGTCACGGACGAGCAGAGGTGAAAGCAATAATAAGTAGGAGGTTGAACTCTCCTGTGTTATTTGCAGGTTATTGCACAGGAGCAGGATTTATTCAATGCGCATTTCGGTAGCGGCTACGGTTATCCTCCTCATCCAAAAAAAATGAAGTAGTTGGGGACAAGGCATGTGAATTGGATGGTAAATTGGGAAATGAGAAGTCAATTTAATTGCCGTAATTGGGCGAAAAGAATGTGATGGGAGTGTTATTGGCGTTTGTGAATTAACCCATTTCCCATATAAATAAATCAAATGTAATAATAACGTGTCACAGTTGACACGTGAAGACTGCAGAGTGATTTTGAACCGTTGCTTATATTTTCTAATGTCGCATCTAACTTTTTCTACTGCCGCATTAATTATTGACGAGAACCATGGGAAATAAGTGATCTTGGCCGATGGGCAATTTTCCATTCATTTTCTGGAATAATTTATCGAAAATATTGGATGTATTTGTAATCTACAAAACTCTATTTGGTCAAGTTAGGAGGAAAATAAAAAAAAAAAGCAAAGAACTACCTTATGTTAAGATGAAAATACTTACCATATTTTTTTTTCCAAACAATAGTCTGTATTGTATTTCTATAAAAATGTTGCACATAATGTCTTTTCCTCAAATTTAACCATGTGTATATTTTAAACACCCAACTTTCTAACTTCGTTAAATTATGAATAAAGATCATGAATGGTTGGCATCAGAAAGAAACGTGAAACTACATTTGACAATTATATATAATCCTATAGGAAACTATTATATGATCCTGTAATTGATTATATAATTATTTGAATGATTATGGGTGTGTTTGTAAGAGCTTATTTTAATCACTTATCTGTTTTTTTGAGTGCATAAGCAATTGTGAATGTTTACAAAATATGTTTGCTGCCTTGGCTTATCTAAGATTAAGCAATTTAGTTAAACAATTTCTCTTGAGCATCAACTGAGATACTTTTGGTGCTTAAAGCACCGTCAGTTTTAGAACTATCAAAATATCTGTTTTTATGTTAATTTCACAAATCTCTTTCCTATTTTTGCTAAAGCAATTATTTTTAATTTTAAACAAAAATAAATAAGAAGTATTTATAATAAAAATTTACAAATAGACTATGGCAGTGTTTGAAATAGCTTTTATAAGCAACTTTTAGCTATTTGTGCTTAAAGTTACTTTTAAGCAAAAATTAGTATTTGCAATATTAAAAGAAAAAACATGTTAATTTTAGAAAAATCAGTACTCCAAACACTCTCACAAGCTACTTTTCAGTTATTTTTTACTTCTACCTCTAAAAAGCATCAGTGATCATTTTATATGTTTCTACTTATTCTGATTTATTTTAAACTTTAAAAAAGATATCTACATTTCAAACATTTAAAAAGTACTTATGCAGTGAAAAAGTTTAAAAACAACTTATTTAAATCGTTCAAACACTACTCTATATTTACTTATATACTTGAACACCGCTTTGTGCCGGAGCTAAAGGGTGCATGGCATGGGCTCACAGCCCCTTGGAATTTTATATTACCAGTAGTAGTCTCCATAATATTTACAAAATGGGATTTGGTCTAATGATATATACTTCTTGTGTCCTACCTGTGTTCTTAAAATCGGTCCGGTCATTGACCCGGAAAAATATTTTTTACCGGTTGAACCGGTTCAACCGGTGGGTTGACCCGGCGTGACGTCATAAATATATGATTATTAAATTATATAAATACATAGGTATTTTAATAATACTAATAAATATTAAAAATGACTTATAAATATATAAAATAAATATAAGCATATTTACGACTCACAACCGATGTGGAATGAGTGTAAGTAGTTAGATGGAAAAAAAGTTGATGAAAAAGAAGAAGAAACCATCCCACATCGAATAGAGAAGAAAACCAAACAGAAAATTAACCTATAAATCCCTCCCTCCTTGTTTTAACAATCTGTCAACAGTTGGTAATAATAATTTGTCTACCAACATTAACATAAATGCAGTTTAAATTTATTAAGCATTTCTCATTTATGAAAATAGGGTTTTGCTTTCAGTTATCATACTAATTGAAAACGAACACGAATCGGTTATCGGCCAACAGAAAAACCGATCGGTTTTGAATTTCTGAAATCGAACCGATTTGCAACCTTATTTTTTTCAATTTTGTTTTTTTACATTCAAACCGAGTTACCGGCTCACATGTAGTGTAGTTGGTATTCTCACTTCTGCGCAAGTGGTTGATCTTGTATAAGGTCTTGGGTTCGATTCCCGTTAGGGACGATTTCTAATAAAAATTTCCTTAAAAAAAAAAAAAATTCAAACCGAGTTGACCCGGTTCACGGGTACCGGTTCAACCGGTCGAGCCGACCGGGTCGCACCGGATCGATAGCCAAAACGAGCCAGTACGTAACTGACTCGGATTTTTGACCGAGTCCGGGTCAAACCGGTTGAACCGGCCGGGCCGGGTTTCAAAACATAGGTCCTACCCAACAAGTCTCGACTTTGACTAGTCAAATTGGCTTATTCCCTTTATTTTGCTATTCTTATTTTTCCTCCTTGCTCTTCAAAAATTAGTAGAAGTGGCTCACCTCAAAAAGTAAAGAAATTAATTCAACTAGTTCTAGGATTTTATTTATTTTCTTACAAAAAACAATATAACATACGAAAATTGTTTGGGGCCCTCTAAGATGATTAATGCTTACCGCCACTAACAATATGTATGTATTAATTGAACTATTACTCATGCAAAGCCCCCGCCCTGATATCATTCGTGGTGTCGTTCCTGTATGCCCATGATGTTGAGCTGGGAAATAGAGGGCAAAAGCATAATTTCATAGATAGTTAACGAAGTTAGAAAGTGTTGTATGTTTGAAATGCATTCGGTGTTAAATTTAATAAAAGAGATATTATGTGCAATAAAACACACAAGGGCGACTCAAGTCTAAAACTGATGAAGTCACCCCTTCAGACCCGCCAAGGAAAAAACTCTCAGTTGCCAAACCATCTATAAAATTGAGAACCTCAAATTTTATATGTTTATTATTTTCGTATATAAAATATTAACCTCAAATTTTATATGTTTATTATTTTCGTATATAAAATATTAACCAAAGATTTGGCCTAGTGGTATAGTTGCACTCTCTTCTCATAGTAAGGTCTAGTTTTCAAACCCTTCCTCTTAACATTTATTTATTTGCTTAATTCTTTGGCTCCACTGTAAGGCCCCAAAATTTATTTCACAATTACATAGAAAAAAAATTAAAGTTGGGGGCTCGAATTATCAAAAATCATAAGTGTTTTTCCACTAGATTATGGCTGTATAATGCATTTCTTTCATAATTAAAATATATTTTAATTTTTTTTAAAATATATATATTTTTTAATTTTACTTTAGGCCCCAATAAATTTAAACCACCTTTGATTATTTGAAAAAAAAATATAGGATAGTTTACACAATGATCCTTTCAAAGTGTAATGATTTTTTTTAACTTTACAATTTTTTGTGTGTGCGCGTGTGTTTACAAAGTAACTTGTGTGGTAGTTTTATAAAATTATAAAATAAAACTGCTGAAATTAGAAGTATTAATAAGTTACATTAATGCTTAGAAATAACGTAATTCTCACATTATTCTTTTGTTTCAAACAAGTACAAGAAACTTACTATTTCTAAAAAATAAGTTTTTCCAACTTTTAAGAAGTAATTATCATAAGAAACGCATCCTTAGGCTTAGTTAGTGGCTATATAAATACCTACGGAATTTGGCATTCAGGAAATTTTATTTTATTATATAGGACCTATTTATCTTTGTAAAACTTTATTATGGGTTGGGTACATGGCTGGTTCTGATATTTTAGAGGCTCTATGCCAAAGTCAAAACATGGGCCCTATTGTAATTTAAAAAAGAAACTGAATTTTTATTGTAATTTAATTAATATAATTTGTTTACAATTTGGTTAAAGATTTAATTTTGGTCTACTTATTATTCTTCAAATTTACATTGAGTGGAGTTAGGCAATGACACATTAGTATAAATATTAACTGGGCTATAAAAAATATGTAGTAAACATAGTAATAGGCCTTTTGAAAAAATAAATATTGGGGGGCCCTCAAAAATTTTGGGTCTGTGCCGGTGAGCTCCCGCACATGCTCGGCTACGCCATTAGTTTGGTACGTAGTATACTATTGACACAGACTTTTTGTTTTCATTTGCTACAAAAGAAAAAGTAACATTTGTAACAAACTAATTTTTTTAATATTATTTAATTATATTATATTTTATTTTATAAAATAAATATATAATTTGAACTAAACATGTTAATGTTGAACAAAGTATAAATTGTAAAATAACTAAATTAATTAAATGGATCATATTATAAATTTATATACAAATAAATATCAAAGTCCAAAATCGTACTCAAATAAACATAAAATAAAAAACTCAAATTCAAACAATAAACAAATTAAAATACCCAAGTTTCATTGCATATTAATTATACTTGAATATTTCTATGATAACTTTATATGATTTTCCAACAAATCTTTTTGTTGCAAAATGTCCCTTTTTTAGTGATTTGTTATTCGAGCAAATGTCACTTATAAGTTTGCAAATAAAGTTTCGAATATTTTAATCTATAACACGTTTAATTATCCTAGGATGTGAATTATTATTATTATTATTATTTATTATTATTATTATTATTATTATTATTATTATTATTATTATTATTATTTGTTTAATCTCAGCATGAATTGTTAAATAATCATATCAACATTCCACCGTTAGAGAGCGGATTTGCTGTCCAAAATTATCTGGCCCCATTATATCTCATGGTAATACTGCATCGTTTTAGGGAAAAAAAAAAAAGAATGGGTAGACTCTTCATTATATTTTTTTAATCATTTTTCACATCATTGCAATAGAACAGAAATAGGTTCATTACAATTAGAAATATCGGGACCCCATATGTATTTGTTGAATTATTTCATTTGGTAATAAGATGTCGAAAACGATTCTATTAAATTAAGGCTCATTCATCAACTACTCCTGTCAATCTTGTTCCCTCCCAAATCTATGTTCAATATACACCCAAAAAACCTTAAGCCCATACATGACTTAAATCTTGCTCATTATTATTATTATTATTATTATTATTATTATTATTATTATTATTATTATTATTATTATTATTATTATTATTATTATTATTATTATTATTATTATTATTATTATTATTATTAGATAGGCTTTAGCCCATTGAGCTTGAGTCCATTGTTTTACTGAATATAAGAAAGGGTCGCTCAACAACGAGTTTTGCGATTTAATTAATTCAATTATTCTCATCTCATCCATTAAACCCGAATTATAAAGTTTATCAAGTTTATCACAAGAGTTATAATTGAATCATAACTGATTTGATTTCAATAGAAAATAAAAGAGCTGCAAAAGTGCATATAGCCCCAGTTTTTGGCAATTTACATGAATGTATGTGATTAATTTTTTTCAAAATCTGTCAATGGTAAAAAAGGATTAATAGCACTATTCCACAATTAGGATATTTCAAAACCAGTAAAATGTAAAATGGTCCAAATTAATAATGAAGTGGATCCCAACAAATGTTGTTCTTGCTACTTGCAACTGCTCCATTAACTCGATGCATCGTCATGATAATTAATAATTTATTGGACTTCGATAAAGTTAACGCTGAACATGTCAATAGTATTAGGTTAGTTATTTCTAGAGGAAATTTAATGCGGGTCTAGACGTTGGAAGTTTTTGGTACAATAATAACAAGCGAGGCACAAACGCAATATCTACATATACAAAGGGTTTGGATTTAACGTAAATCCACATTTAACGTGAGAACTACGAATCATGCATAATTTTTATATGTTTTATGCATAATTTTTATATATTTTATACAAAAAATTATAATTTTGCATAAAATATAGAAGGATTATGCAAAATGTAAAATTACAGATTTTTTACATAAAAAAATATAAGAATTATGCATTAAACATATAAATGTGGATAACACATAATCCGCTGCCTATTTTTATAAATGTTCACATGCACAAACTTAGTAAGGGGACTGCTAATATGCTATATGTATTCAAAATTGAGCGAAATGAAGAGAAAAATTGATATCGAAATGATGATTCACGTAGCATTTAAAGACGAAAATATTTTTTCGGTGTTTGGTATAAAGGGTTTTCATATATTGAAAATTGCTTCTTGGACTTCAATTTCTTGGATTTAGCTTTTGTTTGCTACCCATAGATAAATGGGGGGGGGGGTGTCGGGATTAGTACAAGCTATTACAAAAGTCAAATATTAGATGTGGATGAGCTTTTTCTTTCTTTCTTTCGAGAAAAGCGTTGTTTATCTATGAAAATGAGTGTCGATTCTGCCCCAAATAAATTTGGAGTTATCCGACGCAAGTTTATTTGACTAATTGAAATTTTGCTGCATAATTTTTATATTTAGATCTGAATCTTAATCCGATTCATACATTGTGTAATAACTTTCGAGCTATCATAGACTCAAGGTAGTTTCTAGAAAATTAGGTATCCGCTGGTTGTAGATTTCATCATGTACTTTCGATGAATGAGTCATATAATGAAACATGTAAATTAGGTTACAAGATTTTCATCCTATATATGTATTGGAGAATTGCAAAAATAGGCAAAGCAAACAACTCTAATTGTAAAAATAGGTACTTTTTTTTAAAATTACATTCAATAGGCAAATTGATTATTTTAATCTTGAAATTCATGTGTTTGTGTGCAAATATACTGTTGCATGACAAGATTTTGTTATATGAGGAGAATGGTTGATAGTGACTAGATTCTCCTTTAATAATTTTCTTACTTTTATTATTTTAGGATTCAATTTAGATCAATTATTTGTTGGATTAATTGTAGTGATTATATCAATTTCTATCCGTATATTTAACTAATCTAATCTAGAATGATAGTTATACTCATTCAATAAAAATAAATTAATGTAGTAATAAATATTCTCTAAATCATTCAAGTTATTTAGAATATCTCATACGTGGTGCAATTAAATAATATTTTTAATAACATTAGTTTTGCAGTAAAATATTTCTTTTTGTATTCTCAATTTTATTAAAAATATTAAGTTCAAGCTTTTTTTCTAGCACTAATATTCCCCGCCATGGGCGTGTTTTTTGAAAGTCTTAAATTTGCAGATTTTATTCGATTTTGTTCGTCTTTTTTGTATTGAAACTTCTAATTAATCTTGGTAAAGAATATCACTCTCATGTATGCATATATATTGAGGTAATTGTGGACTCATTTTGCATCTCCAAAATTATTTTGTCTTCTTGCATCTCAATGGCTTCATCTAGTTGTGTTTTACCAAATGAGGTTATACTTTTTTTTTTGTCTTTGCTTTTCGTTAATGTTCATTATAAATTGTAAATTATGCAATTAGATTATTATTATTTTAAAACTTAAGAATTTAGAAAATTCTTAATTATGTATTTGGAGACAAACTTGATTATGTTAATAGATCATTGTTAGTTTTCGACGGACATTATAAATTATTGTTAGAAGATAGAGAACTAAAGTTATGTTTTAGCATTTTCTGGTTAGTTTAGGTAGAAACATTAGCTTTAGTTCTCAATATTTTCTCTTAAATTTTGACAAATTTACTTTAGTTATGTTACTATGTGAATGATTTTCAAAACTAAAGTATTTAATTTAGGTATTCTTCCGTTTAAATGTTGAACTAGAGTATTATGTGAATGTGTTTCAGAATTAAAGTATTTGTTATTATGTGAATGTTTTTTTTTTCAAAACTAAAGCATTTCTTTTTCAAAACTTATATTATTTTTCTTAT
This sequence comes from Lavandula angustifolia, assembly GCA_028984105.1. Taxonomy (NCBI): domain Eukaryota; kingdom Viridiplantae; phylum Streptophyta; class Magnoliopsida; order Lamiales; family Lamiaceae; genus Lavandula; species Lavandula angustifolia. The sequence continues at coordinate 11,048,154 of CM054817.1, forward strand.
CTCCAATTACTACCCTAATTTCGATCTTAATTGTTATATGATAGATTATCCAAAATCACTTCCTCATTAATCATTAATCATGATATTTTTTTCTAAATATTTATTTATATTATTTCCTTAATCATCAACCACTTTCCTAAATTCTTGTTAATTGTTAATATTTTTAATTCCACAAATTATCTACCCATCACTCCCTTGATTAGTCATTTTTCAAAAATATCCATTAATGTTATGAATTCCTTAAATCTCCAATTACTTCCATAGATATTTATTTACTTTAAATAAATAATTATCTACGTAACTCCCTTAATCCTTAATGTTGGGAAATAATATGAGTTCTTGAATGATCCGAAATCCCAATTGACAGATTAATCGATCTGATGTAATTGTTATGTTTTCAGCCTTTAATTGTATAGTTCTATTAGTAGATCCTATTGAGTCTAGCTTTGGTAAGCTGACATCACCAGGCTGAACTGATCTTAGATCAGATTCTTCACCGATGTGAACTGATTATTTTGAATGTGAAGATAGTACGAAGTACGAGACACGATATTCAAATAATATGGTCAATGAAAGAAACGATAATTATCAGATCAACTTAGACCAATACCAGACTTCCATGTCAGCCCTATTCAAAGGCGACAAAACAGTATCTCAGTACACAATCCGCAAAAACAAGCGGAGCGGGACACGTGTCTATGCATTTAATGCATTAGATCGTTGTCAACACGGAGGCAATGGGAGACCAATCTTTGCTCAATGGATTCATAGCGCGTCTATAAATAGCAGAAGGCCTCTTATTGAGAGATTACGAAATTTCAAAAAGCTCAAGTATTCTCAAGTAAAGAACTAAGTCATACTCTCATATTCATTGTTTCATTGCGAGAAATTCCCTTTGTTGTTCATACTCCAAGTGTATTAGCATAAACATCATAAGCTTGGAGTCTAGAGTGTTTCATACTCTTGTTTGTTGAGCAAACCAAACCCCAACCTGATATCTTTGATAGAATAATTTCTAATAGATAGTTTGTTGGATAGATTGTGTTGGTCCAGAGACGAGTATTCAGGTGTTGGGGGGGGTTGAGTTGATAGAATTCGAGTTGAAGAAATTGTTACCTTTCCTTCACGTATGTTGTCGCAGTTTTGATTATTGCTCGCGTTTGGAGCTTCTGGACCCTTCCTCTCCTCTGTGTGGACAAAGATCTGAGAGGAATAATTTTTCTGCTTTTCTCTCTATTTCTCACGTTCTTTCACACGGTTTTTGTGAAATAAAAATAACATGCATAAAAATTAGAACGTGTATATTTATAATATAAAATAAATAAATATTATATTATAATCATGGCTCATTAGTAATTATATTGTTAATGGGCTTCTAATAAAATAATATTGAGCCCATAATATAATTAATAATATTGAACCACTTATTTATCAATTAATTGGCTCAGTCAATTAATTCCAGAAAAATAAATTTTGTATTATTAAATAATATATAGATACATTAATCAATTAATAATAATTTCCGAAAGAGCAGAATAAATATTGGGCTACTAATTGGGCGAGACTAGGGATCCAATGCAAGAAATAAAGCTGAGCCTTAAATATACGAATAAGTGCGGAACTGTAGGTCTGAATTTTACCGTCTCTTGTTTGAATTTTTTTTTAATGAAAATCAAGTCAAGTCGTGCTTGTGCGTCACTTCAGCTTTACTGAAAATCTGAGTTATGCTTTTGTAAAACGGTTTCGTGCAGAGTGAACAGTAAGCAATAAAACAGTAAATGCACATGCGGTTTTTAAAGTGGTTCGGATGCGCAAGATCATACGTCTATTGTCCTGATTACCAAGAGGTCTTGACTTTATTGTATTGAGCAAGTCTCAGTCGATCTGTGCGCAGGACAAATACTCTAGTTATAGTCGTAGTGACTTTCCAAGGTCCAGACACAGAGTTTGAATTTCTCCAACTATGAAGGAATTCTTACAATAAGAACAGTTTAACAAATATGATCTCCTTCGATTTTTCTAAGCGTATAATCTAACAAGGTTAGCTTAAAATAGAGAGCAATGGTCAGACCGACTACTGTTTCTGTTTACTTAGTAAACTTTGTTGGGAGATGATTCAGTCTTCTCACAATCTGTTGACACATAACTCAGTAGCCCTGTGCTCTGAACATTCACTGAAGATTTGAAGATCCCAAAACCCTATCTTGGCTGATGAACCATTCTGTTGTAACCTGTTCTATTTTTGTCTCTGAGGTTTCAGACTCAGTAGACACTCTTCATCTGGTTCAGGCGCTCAGTAGATTACTTGCCTCGGCACTGAAGTAGAAGACTCGGTGATCTTGGACTCGGTAGGGAGCAAAGATATCGAAAGGAGTCAGTGGAACTGAACTCAGCAGGAGTAGTTCACTGAACTCAGAGTTGATCTTCAGTAGAGCCGACTCAGCAGGAGCATGCTACCACTACAACAAAATAGCCTTCTGGCAACATAGTTTTTGCAACACTTTTAAAAATATGTATTTATATGTATATTATAGTAACACTTATATTTTACTGTTGCAACAAAGTAATATTGCTATATATTTAACAACATTTTTATCTAATGTTGCAAAATTTAATTTTAAGTATGTTTATTTTGCTACATTTTTAAAATTTGTATCTACACATGAACTTTAGCAACACTTAATATTATTGCAAAAAAATAGGATAATGAAATTAATCATATATTAATTTTTTAGCTACCTCCACCAAAATCATTACCGTAAATTTTTATTCTAGGTTTTATTTTTCCTCTCAATTTTTTTTATCTCAAACCCTTTTCCCTCTAACTCCCGCAATATCTCTTCCCCTCATTAATTATTTTCTTTCTTCGTTGCAAAAGGAGTTGTGCGGCACCCACTTCAAATTGCTTGCTTGTATTTTGGGATAATTCAATTCCCACTAGAGTAGAGAACTCTACGGCCCTTTTCTCCTCTGCTGCCGGTTCCAGTTCGCCCAGGTGTGAAGAGATTTAAAGGTTTGTTTAATGCAATTTCAGTGCTTGTTAATGTTATTTTGTTTCCTCTCTTTCATTTTCGAAATTTTGGATGAGTTTTTCTTCAATTTCACAAGTCCAATGATACTTAATCCAATTCTCTCTTCCCTGGTTATACCGGCTTGATCTTCAATGTGATAAATTGTTGATGAGTTTCTATTTAATTTCTGAAATTGTGAATGGGTTAATTTTCAATTGTTAATTTGAACTGTGAATTTTGTTGTAGTTGCTGCCTGAAATTGATTCTAGTTTTTGTTTCAAAAGCAGAATGAGTGTGAAATTAGGACCTGCAATTTTGCCTAAAGTTAATCTATTGTCTTCCACACGAAAATTCTGAAAGAGTCCATGGCCCTTTTGTTATTAATAAATATGAGATTCTGATACTAGGTATTCTTGAGTAGTGGATGAATTCTTAAGTCATTGGACAACTTATTACATAAGTGTGTCTATAAACTTCGCTAACCTGGAAATTTCTTTGCTCTATATCTTCCTTTAAATAAAAAACATATTCTCCCCTTTTAGTTTGCTTGACAGTCAATTTCCTATCAGTCTGGCTCTCCTTTTCTATTGCTTATGCAATAACTATAAACTTCTTGGCTCCTATTCATTTTTTTGTATTTCCAATTCCCTCCAAGTCTAGCATCGGTTTTTTCTTGCATTGCAATAACATAAACTTCTATGCTCCCAGCCTCCTTTTGTACTTCTATTTTTCAATAATTTGGATATGACAGGTAACTTTGATGAGGCTTTGTGTGAATAATAAGGCTCTGCTTGTAATTATATTTGGGGTAAAATACTAGTTATAGTAAACTATGAAGCCTTTGGACTTTATTAAGAAAATTCTCTTTTTTGATTGCTGACTGCATACTAACAATCTGCTAGTTGTAGTTTACCAAATAGGGCTCCAGACAGAGGAATAGTCTCGAGATACTATCAATTGCTATCATTTTGTTCCTTGATGATGCACTGAAGTGAAAAAATGCCTGCATCACATAAAACATGTTGGGAATATTTTTTATTTCATAATAAATAGTATAAGTCGTTCCCTAATATAAGAACTTCTTAATTCTCTATCTTTCCTAGCTGCAATTTTGATAGCGTTTAGTTGGATGAAGTGGCTTTTGATATTTCTGTAGGAATTTAATCGAACCAAGGGTAATATTAACTCAATGTGTTAATCAAGCATAATTATAGTACTAATACTTTATCTTTTTTACAAGTGAAGACTTCTCTAGAGTACTTAAAGTTTAACATTTCTCTCTTTTTTTCTTTATAATTAATTGGATATTTAGTTTGACATTATTGAATTTGCTATCTATAGATTTGTTTTCATGCTGATAGAAAACATGAATATGGATAAGACTTGGATGAGCTTATCAAGAAGAAGTTCTTCTTATAAAGAAGGGGTGGAAAAGTTTCTTGATTTTGCAATTGCAAATGCAAGAATAAGTGGGATTATTCTATGTCCTTGTAAAAAATGTAAAAATGCAGCATGCCTTACAAGGGAAGAAGTTAGAACTCATTTAATATGTGATGGTTTTATTAAGGGTTACAATACTTCGGTTGCTCACGGGGAAGTTCCTTCTTCTAATATTTTGCACACAGAATCGAACCAGACTGAATATGCAGATTATACTTCAAGGACCTTTGATGATATACCAAGGTTACTGCATGATGTTTTAGACCATCGGATTTTGATTCCCCAATGACTGAAGATGAAATACCTAATAAAGAAGCTGAAATGTTTTATAATATGATAAAAGACACAGAAAAAGAATTATACCCTGGTTGCAAAAAAGTGTCAAAATTGTCTTTTATCATTAGGATGCTTTACATGAAGTGTATAAACAAGTGGAGTGACAAATCTTTTCAAGAGCTTCTTGATTTCTTGAGTGAGTGTTTACCGGAAGAAGCTCATTTACCAAATTCTTATTATGAAATGAAGAAAGTTATGAAAGGATTGGGCTTAGGCTATGAGCAATGTGATGCATGCATAAATGATTGTATGCTATACTGGGGTGTGAATGAGGGGAGAACAAGTTGTGAAACATGTGGAGAACCAAGGTGGGTAAAAGATAAAGACACTCCTAGTACTGAACATGATTCTAAGAAAGCTGCGAAGGTAGTGTGGTACTTCCCGCTGAAGCCAAGATTACAACGACTATTCATGTCCCCTAAAACTGCTAGTTTTATGAGGTGGCATGCTGAAGGTCGAATTAACGATGATAAACTTAGGCATCCCGCAGATTCAACTGCTTGGAAAACCTTTGATCACTATAACAAAGAATTTTCTAGGCAACAGATGTCTATGACAAAGTACCGAGCCGGAGGATAATCCAGAATAAGTTTGCAAGATGCCAAGAGGAGATGAGAGAAATGAGGGAAAACTTTGCTTCACAAATTGCTAAACTAACAGAAATGATAGGGCAACAAAATAACAGCTCGGAAAATTCCTAAAGGCAGTCATCAAGTATCCAGTCATCAAGTATCCAAAGGCATAATCAAGCTACTCGTATAATGGTAATGCATTTAAGTTGTAAGATATCTTACTTTATTTGTTGATTGCTTTTCAAGTCTTTACTTTGAGCTTTGATTTGTTTAGGAATAGTGAGAGATTGAAATGAATTGCAAACAATGACACAATGCATCTATTGAAAATGAATAATATCATAGGAACTCAAGTAATTTAAAGGTTACTATGGCTGAATTTGGATTCCTAGCTCCTAAATATCTTTGAATTACGTTTTGTAGTTAGGGGTTGTCTTTTATGAATTAAAAAAATTCAATCGTTATTAAGCTCATGAAGAAGTATAGACTGTATCTTTCATTTTAATATGGTCATCTTTGATTGTATATTTAATTCTATTTTCAACTTCGTTTTCTGGAATTGTTGTTGTTGTGTTGATCCTTTGAAAGTCTTCAAGTGAAATAGTATTCTGTTATGGCATATTGATCTGCTAATGAGGCAATAAGTTTTGGCTAAGTTTGCTACATTATTTTGATTATTTTTTCTTAAAAGTTATACTATCTATTATTATCATTGTTCTTAGAGAATCAATATTTTACCATATACGTAACGAATTCAATGTTTTGAATTCAAGTTCCTTACATTTTTTTTTCACTTAGGTCGGAATTCCTTGGTATGACCGGTTCTCTTCCTTATAATTAACTTTATCATACCAATTAGTTGTTCTAATTTTTTTAATTAATTGATTAATCTAGATGGCTAGTGATGATATTAACTTTTGAAAGGATGGGACCTCATTGGCAACAATGGAAGCTTTCATGAGTTCAAGTTTTGGTAAACATTATACATCATTAGGAACAACTATATATATAACTCATTTTGAATTGGAAGTTTTTAGATGTATTGCATTGAGATATTTCAGAAAAGAATTGGACTCATTATTCGTATAATATTTTGATGATTGTTTATTTGTGGTGATGTTATGTTGCTTTGCTTTAATTGTTATGAGTTAAGCTCTAGGACTAGAATGGAGAATACATTGTATTAACAGATTAGATTATTACCTAGAAAGGCTGAAAATACATATATAAGTGTTGTTATAGGTTGGTTTATAGCAACATTTGTTAGTATGCATAAAAAGTGTAACCATACATCAACCAAGCAACACTTGTTCATTAAAAATTATGTGTTGCAATACATGAGTTATTAGTACATATATAAGTGTAGGTAAAGAAGACTTACTATAACAAATGAAAGTGTAGCCAAAGGACTATTATGGCAACACTTCAATTTGTTAATAATTAATATTTTAAACAATAAATACGTATATTGAATTTAATATAGCCACATGTTATACCGTTGCTTCAATAGCGTTTTGCAACACTTCCAATTGTCACCTAACTAAAACATATGTAAATACTTAAAAGTGTTGCTATACGGTTTCACAACATTCACCTATTCAACACTTTTCAATTCTGTTGCGAACTAAAAACCGTTGTCAAATAGCCCTTTAAACAATGGTTACAAGTGTTGCCAAAAGACTATTTTGTTGTAGTGTACTGAATAAAGATCAGACTCAGCAACGGCTAGACAGTCTTCTAAAACTGTCAGGATTCTCTAAAAGTCAAATCAGCAGAGTCAATGCGAGGAAGAGAGAAGAAGTCAGCTTCAGATCTCCTTGAAGTCTGTTATGTCTCACCTACTTTCCTGAACCTCGACCAATGACAAGCAGCCAACTGTCATCGTTCTGATTAAAGCTGCAAGTCAACAACTTTCCAGAAATAGAGGGAAAGGACACTGCAACCATACTTCGAAAGAGCCGTTAGCTACCCAAAAAAGAGAGACTCAAGGATCGTCGTCTCCAACGGATCTATCATTGCCTCTACTCTATAAATAGAGGGATACAATTCAAATTGAAGCACACGAGAACTCGAACATACGAGTGAATCAACGAGCATTCAAAGAGCAACTCTCAAACGTCTTAAGTCTTCCGCAAGTAGTTCGAAGAAGTAATCTCCGGCGAAAGACGACATACCTACTCATAGGGAACCAAGCTGAACCAGAACTATACATCCTCTAGTATCCAAGCGACTGAACACGAACCCAAGTCTATTCTTAGCCGTTCGTCGCTTTAGAAGCCACTTTCTCGTTCCCTATCCCTCTAACCTAAGCTCAGCTGTTCTTATCTATAGCTTAGACGAAGGAGTTCAAATCTGAACTGATCCTTATTGTAAAAGACTCCTTCATAGTTGGAGAGTTTTTCAAACACTTAGTTTGATACCTTGTAAACTGAGACTTGCTCAGTATAAATCTCAAGACCAGTGTTTGTCCAGTGTACAAACCGACTGAGACTATCTCAGTATAATACATAGCCTCCTAATCTTTCGGGACAGTGGACGTAGGATTGTTGGATCCGAACCACTTTAAAAATCGTCTGTGTTCTGTGTTCATTATTTACTATTGCGTTGATTACTGTGCATACTGAAAATATCTTTAAAGTCATTCAACTGAGTTTCTGCAAGCTTAATCGACTGCACTAACATACTGAAACTGTTTTGTTAAAAACGTTTTCGTAACTCAACTGAACTTGGGCCTACACATTTCCGCACTGCTGAACTTTATCTGAACGGTACTGAATTCTGACTCTAGTCAGCTAGCAGGCCTCAGTAAATCCAGTCACTCTACCACGCGATTCAGAACAGCTTATTTGATCTGCTGAATTAGTTCAGTACGACACTCTCCTGAAAAGGACTGTTCGCGTTTAAAGTTGAGAAATCGGTTTTCAGGTGTATTCACCCCCCCCCTCTACACCTGAACGTTTACTCTCGGGACCAACAATTGGTATCAGAGCAGGAGTTCTCTAAGACTCTTGTTATTCTGAAACTGGTCTACTTGAACGGATCCGTAAAATGTTTTCACTGCATATCATTCTTCATTCATATCATTATTCACTATGTCTGGAATCAGGATGGTACCCATGTTCTCAGTAGAGAACTATGGAGTATGGCGGGTCAGAATGGAGGCACATCTGACCTCCCTCCACGACAGCATGACAGGGGTTCTAGAGGACGGACCTATCGTTCCAATGGTTGATAGCGTCGTAGCTCAGGACCCAACATGAGGAGGAGGAATGGTGATCGGGAAGAAGATCTCCAAAGATAGAAGTCTCTTCACCCCTGAGGAGAAGAAGCTTCACAACTTAGACCGTGTCACCAGAAACGCCATACTGACCACTCTGAGCGATTCTTATCTCGGAATAGTTCAGGACTGCTAGTCCGCAAAGGAACTCTGGGATGCTCTAGCGCTACTGAGTCGGGGGACTCAGAAGATCAAAGCGAACAAACTCGCGCTGGAACTTCAGAAGCTGGAGAGACTGTCTCTCATGCCTGGTGACTCCATTGAAGATCTCAACGTCAGATTCACGGATCTGATGAATTCTATCAATGGGCTGGGAAAGACATTCTCCAACCGAGAGATGAATCTCAAGATTTTGAGGGCATTACCAGATGGTCACTGGACTCCCTTTGCTACTTTATTGCATCATTCTGATTTAGATATTGTTACTCCTGACCATATCTTTTCAGAGCTTAAAGCCGAGGAGTTCGAGTTTGGTCTACCTCAAAGGAAGCAGCGAGCTTAAGCTGACACCCAAGTCGATCATGCTTTTAAAACATCAGTCATCACAACAGCTCCAGCGTCTAGCAAGGCTGAACCTTCACTCAATGACATACAGGAAGGAAATATGGCCAAGAAGTACGCGCTGCTTGCCGTGAAGTATCAGAAAGAGAAGGAGAGGCGCATAAAGCTCTCAAGAGTCGTCAGAGACTCCAAGGGTAAGACTGAATATACACCTAAGCGCACTCCTGACTCACATACTTCTGAATGCAGAAAACAGGAGGACTCAGCTCAGTCGAAAGACAGTGAAAGCAAAGAAGAAAGAGTCACAACCTGTTATAACTGCAAGAAGCCAGGACACTATCAGTATGACTGTCCTGAGCTTAGCACTGCTGAAAGAGCAGCACGCAAAGCTCGAAGGGAGAAGTTCATCAAGAAGCGACAAGTATATATTGCCGGTAAACTCTTAGACGACTCAGATGAAGTCGACTCCTTCATGGATTCATCAGATGATGAAGCGGCATTCATGGCCGTAGAGCTTGAAGCTGAAGAAGACGCTGAAAAGTGTCTCATGGCAGGAGAAGAGGATGAGGTAAACTCTCACGCTCCATTTAACTCCTCTTCACACTGCACACACGACACTATTTCAGGTGCAGATGAGAATCTGGACGTCGCGATTGCATATGAGGAACTACTCGACGAGCAGATTCAGATGAGTCTACAGCTCAGTAAGACTCTTCAGGAGTTGGATACCCTGAAAGTGGAGAATCATAGACTTTCTGAGGAGAGTCAGGTTGCCACTGAGTCAGAAGGATTTATGTTGAGACTCAGGGAGGAGATAAACTCTCTGATGGCCAAGTCTCAGCATCAAGAAGATCAGATCTCAGTACTGACCACTGACTTAACTCAGAAAGATACTGAACTGAGTCTACTGAAGCAAGAGCTGTCAGGACTTCAGACCGAGCATGAATTGCTAAAGAAAAGCGATGATGTCTGGAGGAACCTGATGACAGAGCGGTACATGGGCGCTGAAAAGAAGCTTAAGGCTATGCTAGCAAGCAACAAGCCTAAGCATTGTAAGGAGGGACTCAGATTCAGCCATGGAGCCTCCTCATCTGCCCCCATACGCTCAGAAAACCGGCTAGCTGATAGGTTTGTTCAAGGGGAGACCATCAACGCAGAGATTCTGAACCCCCTAGCCAAGAACAAACAAAAGATGAAGGCACCTCATCCAAGCTATAAGCACTCTGACAAGAAGATCAGCACCAAATCACCCCAGTTCAGTCAAGGGAGAACCAGCAAAGCAAAATGGGTTGATCAGTATGGACCTCCACAACTGACACATCCAGCTCATTATGGGTTATATTACTATGATCCTATAGTCAGAAGAGGACCTAAAAGTTAGAAGAAGAAGAAGAAAGCCGTAGAGAAGGCAAAGGTCAGCAGTCCACCTACTCAGAAGATCAGGACTCCTGAACCTATAAAACCTCAGAAGTCAGCATTGACCAGTCCAGTGGTCAAATATGTTGATCAAAGTGGAAAGAATTGTCTGAGACCACCAGGGCCGTAAGACAGATTTGGGTTTCCAAAACTAACATCTAAGGACCCAAAATCAAAAATAAAGGGTACCTAAATACAATTCTGTTTTACAGGTGCACAAGGACCCTTGGTATGTGGACAGCGGATGCTCAAGACATATGACATACTAAAAGGACCTACTGAAGAATTATACTACTGAAGAAGGACCCTGAATCGAGTTTGGAGACAATACAAAAGGCTATACCAGAGGCTATTGAACACTCAGCATTGGAACCGCAATAGTTCCAAGAGTATCATATGTTGAAGGACTTCAGCATAACCTTCTCTCTGTTAGTCAACTTTGTGATAACTCGAATAGAGTGATTTTTGATGTTGGTTTCTGTGATGTCATTGACAAATCTACAGGGAAAATAGTGTTGTCAGGTTCGCGCAAAAAGAATATCTATGTAGCTGACTGGAACTCAGCTGAACCTGAAGCTTGTTTGTTGGCAAAGAATGACAACAGAATGGGGTGGCTCTTGCACAGAAGACTCAGTCATCTCAACTTCAAGACGCTCAACAAATTAGCTAGAAACACTCTAGCAAGAGGACTGCCGAATGAAGTATTCAGCAAAGACACTCAGTGTGAAGCATGTCTGAAGGGAAAGCAAACAAGGAATCAAAATCCTCCTATTCCATCTCCTTCCACTGATGGAATCCTTCAGGTGCTACATATGGATTTGTTCGGTCCAGTTTCTCCGGTGACGATCAGAGGCAAGAAGTATGCTTTAGTGGTCATTGATAACTACTCGCGCTACACATGGGTCATATTTATTGCCAACAACTCTGACGTTAAAACAGAGTTGCCAACGCTTCTGAAAAGGCTCAGTGTCGAGAAGAACACCAAGATCATCAAGATACGTTCAGACAGAGGAACTGAGTTCCTAAATTCTATGGTGGAGGAGTTATGCAAAGTTGGAGGCATAGAGCATGAGACGTCTGCCGCGCGCACGCCTCAACAAAATGGGGTTGCTGAAAGAAAGAATAGAACACTCAAAGAAGCAGTAAGAACCCTGCTCGCAGACTCAGGACTCCCAACCAAATTCTGGGCAGAAGCTACCGATACTACATGTTATACTCAGAACAGATCTCTACTGACAAAGCAACATCAGAAGACACCATATGAATTATGGAACGGCAGGAAGCCTTCTTTATCTTATTTCCATATTTTTGGGTGTTCGTGCTTTATCCACAATAATGGGAAGGATCAGTTGAAGACTTTTGATAGCAAGTCAGACCAGGGAGTCTTCTTAGGATACTCCCGGGTCAGGAAAGCCTTCAGAGTCTTTAACTATCGGACCCTTTGCGTGGAGGAAAGCCCTCGTGTTGTTTTTAATGAGTTTGCTACTGAAGACAGGAGCAGGAACTCTAAACCTGAATCTGAGGACATCAGTAAGCTGCTACAGGATCTGAGCTTAAAAGATAAAGTTGAAAAGATCCAGCTACGTTGGGATGATGATTCAGATGAAGAAACTGAAGATAAGTCTATTGAATCTTAGCAATCAACAAAAGTACCAGAATATATTGACTCTACTGAACAGAGTCAATCCCAGGTAACTCAGGTCGATGAAGAAACCCAAGTGGTAACTGAGACCTCTACCGAGGATAATAATTTAGGGGGAACAAATGATGTTCCTGAGCTAAATGCCCCTGAACCTGTTGACTCAGTAGATCATACTCTTGTAACTGAATTGCTTCAATATCAGAATAGTACAACTGAAATGCCTAACTCACCTACTATCTGTGTTGAACAAATTTCAGATGAAGAGTTGAAACATGATAGATCGTGGCTGGACGCTCACACCGCTGATTTAATCATTGGAGATCCTTCAGCAAACGTAAAGATAAGATCCAGATTCTGTCAGGGAGAAATCGCCTTATATTCCTGCTTCTTGTCTACTAAAGAACCTCAGTCAGTTGAGGATGCACTTAAGGACGCTGATTAGATCATAGCCATGCAGGAGGAGCTGAATCAGTTCACGAGAAACGAAGTTTGGGAGCTTGTTGACAGACCCCGGAATTAACATGTGATTGGAACCAAATGGGTCTTCAAGAACAAGCGAGATGAAAACAACGTTATAGTAAGGAATAAGGCAAAACTCGTGGCAAAAGGCTACTGTCAAGCTGAAGGGATAGATTTCGACGAAACATTCGCTCCAGTTGCAAGATTGGAGGCAATCAGACTATTCCTAGCCTACGCAACACATCAGAGATTCAGAGTTTATCAAATGAATGTGAAGTCTGCGTTCCTGAACGGCATACTAAAAGAAGAAGTCTATGTAGAATAGCCTCCCGGTTTTCAGCAGGGACATCGGGTCTACAGACTCAGAAAGGCTCTTTATGGGTTAAAACAAGCACCCAGGGCTTGGTACGATACCCTATCTCAGTTTCTTCTTCAGAAAGGTTTTTAGAAAGGCACAGTAGACCACACATTATTAAGCATTTGACTGGAAGATGACATTTTACTTGTGTAAATCTACGTAGATGACATAATCTTCGGTTCGAAGAACGTTATCATGTGTCAGCAGTTTGAGAAAATGGTGAAGGATAAGTTCGAGATGTCAATGATGGGAGAGATGAACTATTTCCTCAGTTTTCAAGTCAAACAATCTGAGAAGGGAACGTTCATCAATCAAGGCAAATACACTCGAGACCTCATCAAGAAATTCGGTTGTACATCCGGCAAACCAATCAAGATCCCGATGAACACGAACATGAAAATCGATCTTGATAAAGAGGGAGTATCAGTAGACCATGCTGAATTTCGTGCTATTATTGGTTCATTATTATACTTAACAACTACTCGTCCTGAAATAACTTATGTTGTAGGTGTCTGCGCTCGGTTTCAGGCGAATCCTAAGCAGAGTCACATGGACTCAGCAAAGAGGATTCTTCGCTATCTAAGAGGAACACCTGACATGGGTTTATGGTATCCAGCTGATGATAATATTAAACTAACTGGTTATTCTGATGCTGACTATGCAGGATGTAGAATTGACCGAAAGTCAACTTCTGGAACGTGTCAGTTCCTTGGCAGTAAGATGATCTCATGGTTTTCAAAGAAACAGCATTCAGTAGCGACGTCAACTACTGAAGCTGAATATATGGCTGCCGGAAGTTGCTGAGCCCAAATCCTTTGGCTGAGACAGCAGCTACGCGACTATGATGTCATTCAGAATGAAGTGCCGATCTTCTACGACACTACCAGTGTAATTGCAATCACTTAGAATCCTTTACTTCATACGAGATGCAAGCACGTAGATATCAGACACCACTTCATTCGTGATCATGTCGAAAAGAAGGATATCAGGATGCAAAAGATCCATACTGACCACCAAAGGGCAGATATACTGACCAATCCTCTAGCTAAAGCCAGATTCAGAGAACTTTCAGTAGAGCTAGGTCTGTTGGACCCTACTGACTCTAGTCAGTAAGTGGATTCAGGAGAGGAACATTCAGCAAGGGGGAATTTTCACTCTCAGTACTGAGTAAATTCAGTACGTAGAGACTCAGCAACCATCTACACGAGGTATCAGCTGACTACGATGTTCAGCTGACAGGTTTGCGTATCTCTACTCAGTAGCCAATGAAATATTTATGTGCTTTTATGACTCAGATTCAGCTTCGTATTCAATGCCTTAGAAAATGTCATTTAATATAACGGTTTACATTAAATACACGACATTCTATGTAAAGCATGCTGAACTCTGCGGCGCATTTAATACATGTCGTATCTAGTTACTTCTTTAACTATTTACAACTGTATTTTGACTTAGGCGGCTAAATTGATCATTGCCTATTTTAGAAAATCAAATCCTGGCCGTCCATCTCATAAAGCGAATTCAAACTGAACCGTGGATAATTAACTGTTCATCTTCTTTAACATATATATACACGTTCAAAGTTTAGAAACCGCCATTTCTACTTTGCATATTTTTGAACCCTAATTTTTTTTGAGAAAATCATTGGTAAACTTTCAATGATCATTCAGTATCATAAATGTTAATTTTAATATTTTTATGCGATACTGATCTATTGTTATTGCAGATTACTGAATATGACATGAACTCAAGTAAACGTTCCTGTTGATATGCAAGAGATCCTGGAATTCGATGTTTGTGACCTCGACTACATGGAGGAAATCTTCTATGCTCCCAGAGAGACTGGCCTCGAAGGTTTTCTGGTGAGGAAGCCATCCTTTTTCCTCCCGCGCCAGATAGTTGAACTCTATCTGAACTCAGAATCAGTTGAGGGGGACATCCGTTGCCGTTACATGGTTCATTCAGTTGGAGACCCCTCCCGTGCAATTACTGAAATCAAGCAGATGTCAATCAGAGAAGCCCTTAAGAGAAGCTTCCAACTCCCCAGTGAGGGATTCAGCACCGTAGCATACAAAGACGACCTGATGGACGAGTACCTATAAGAATTTTGTGGGAAGCCGACCACATTCAGAGCTGCATTTTCGAACAATGCCATGCTCCCTCAGTACAGAGCACTGGCTTATATAGTGACTCAGTTGCTGACGAGTCAAGTCGGGTGCCTATGCCGAAGCTTCAGCTTATGATGGCCATACACGATCGTGCCAAGATCAACTGGACCAAATTCTTTCTGAAAGAATTCATGACGCAGTCTGCGAAGTTCGACAAGACAAATTTTCGCCTTGCTGTAAAGGGAAAACTACTTTATGGACTGAAGCTATCAGTGATGATAGAAGATTTCTGCGGAACGGACAACATAACATTCGCTGACAAGCAATACTTTAACCCGAAGAAAGTTTGGTTCCAGAGTAGGGCAGCGGCCCTTCAGCAGATAGGGTCAGGGCCCGCTGATCCTAAGTCCGGAGCTCAGAAGACCTCCACTCCAACAAAGAAGAGGTCCCCTCCTAAGTCCACTCCGAAAACTCCGACCAAGAGGCCGAAGAAAGTTAGTGAGGTCGTACCGGAGGTAGTGCTAGAGGTAGAAGTTGCTGAACCTCCTCTGCAACTGAGGGATGAATCTAAGTCATCCAAGAAGACTCCGTCAGTGGAGAAGGCCATCTCCACTGAGCATGACGAGACAATGGACCAAGGTGTCCAAGCTGAACCTATTCAACCATCTCAGAGCCCCTTGGACATTCCTCCACTGAGCAGCATACCTTCTGCTGAGAAGCAGCCGTCTCCCATAGAAGTTGAAGATTCAGAGACTGCTTCTGAGTCAGAATCAATCGGGATAGAGGCTTCAGATCTTCAATCCAAAGCCTCCCGAGAGATTGCTGAAAGGATCCCAGAGATAGCCAGCCATACTGATCTCATTCTACTGGCAAGGCAGGCTAGGCTCCACATACTGATCCGGTTCCAGGAGTGGCATAATCTGAACCGCCTCATCAAACACCACTCCTGCGAACAGCTCCACGAGGAGGAGCTACTGATAAGGAGCAAGATTGGCTACTCAGAGCCATCTGACGTATGCTCCTTAGAAGACTTGAGGGCTGCCATGCTAGCCATGTTGAACGATCGCCAACCTATTTCAGCATCGGCACCCTCAGATGGGTCTGACCCCGATGGTCAGGACCCACCCCATGATTCAGGCCCTGAGAAGCATGATGAGGGAACTCAACTGGACAAAGATGCTCCCACATCTACTGCTGAACCTCCTCTCAGCATCCTTGGTCCAGGACAGTCGGCGGCTGGTACCTCGAAGTCAGCAGAACCATCTCAGCTGCTACTTGAATTTGCCTTTGAGGTAGCGCCCAGCTCGAGAAGCCGACGCTCGAAGTCAGTGGCCAGGGCCTTGAGGAGTCAAGGGACTCAGAACCGACTCCTTGCCCGCGCCGTCCACAAGATGTGGATGCAGACCACTCAGGCTCAGAGTGCTGAAATGAAGGGACTCAAGACAACCATTCAGAACACACCTGTCCCTAATTTCTCCAGTATCCTGAACAACGCACTTGCCACCCAAAGAGCCGACTTAGAAGAGCAACTGAGGATGATTCAGGCTGGCTAAGCTCAACTTCTTTAAGATTATAAGGCCGCCCAGAAAGCTCACACTGAATCAGTCTCCTCCATCTCTCAAGCCTCAGATCTTAGGCTCCAATCTATTCAGAAGGCCATAGAAGAGAGAGTGGATAAACAGTTGCAGGAGATCCAGACAGCAGCAGACGCTTCTCACAAGAAATACAACGATCAACTCATTGAAGAGAGAAACGAGCTGCATGAACGACTGACTAAGCTGCAATATGCCTTGGACGACTTAGCAACAACTTACAAAAGTCTGGACAGGAAGGTATCTATTCCCACCCCTAGCGTATTTGTTGATGCAAAAAAGGTGGAAGGAAAAGGAAAGATACTAGAAGGAAAGGTACTGAAGGTACCGAAAGTAGTGAGGACAGTGGCAGGAGCAACTCAAAGTCAGCAGACTGCTCCCACTGGACCCAGAACTCAGTCTGGCAAGGCCCAGAGTGTCTCAGTAGCAGGCGATGTAGTGTCTGCTGAGACCGGCCCAAGCGGCTCAGGACCCAAAGACTTTGCTACTCAGGCAACCCAAACTCCATCTGACATAATCAAGGAGGTTGCTGAGTACGCAGAAGAGGAGTCTGAATAGGAAGAGGTTCCTCTGCCTCCTCCAGTTGCTGGTAAAGGCAAGAAGATTCTAACGGTTCCAACCCCTCCCTCTAAAAAGAAAGGACCTAAGAGGTATGTTACTCTGGAGGAAGAAGCTCAGATTGCTGCCGATTAAAATTTGGCAAGAGAGATTGTTGAGGCTGAGGCTGCTAACAAGCTAAATAAGAAGCCAGCCAAAGGCAAGACTAAGGCTCCAGCAGGTGGAAGAAAGACTGGACCCAGACTGCCTCCTAGAACTCTGAAGCTGAGAGATGAGGCAGATAAAGAAAAGGAGAAGGAAAAGGAACATCAGCAGACAGCTGGTCAGCAGGGTACTTCGAAAGAAAAATCCACAACACCTGCTGATTCAGAAAAAGAACCTCACGTACCCTCCTATGTCCCTTCGAAGGAACAGGATCTAGAAATGCAAGAGATTTGGGCTCAGATGGAGAGGTATCTGTATAGAGGAGAAGAAGCAAGACATATAGAAGCAACTAGAGAAAGGCTCAGGCTAGCTGACTTGGAAGCTCTGAGGCTGAAAGCTGAAAAAGAAGCAAGTCAGAGGATTCCTGAAAAAGCAGACATTCCCTACAGATACAGACGATTCAGGAAACCTACTGATCTCAAACTCCACAGATGGCCAAGAGTTGATGAATGGATGCCTTGGGAAAGAACTCAAGGCTGATTACGTAAAGAGATATTACTTCTGGAGGTATTGGCCTGAAAAGCACAAATCTGTCGCCTTTGCTGAATGGCTTCTGAGGACCGATGTAGAAATATTTGCCAGAGTTCAGAAGGCCATTGCAGATAAGGTAGATGTCAGAGTGCCAGCTCCAAGAATCTTGCCGCCCCCACTGAAGTTAGATGGCTCTGTTCACTATGGAGTTATTGAGAAGGAAATCAAAGATGCTGCTGAAGCCAAATGCTTAGAAGAAGATGATCCAGCTGATTTTGCAGAGATACTGAAGCTGAGGAAGATCACATATAGGATGTATGGACTGCCCTTCCAGAATCTAAATCAAAGGACTTCAAAGACAGGATCAAGCAGTTCAGATGATTGTTAGCTTATGTGTTTCTTGTATTTTTTTTTCTCTCTCCTTAGTATAGATGTTGATGTAAATATACTGAAATTCTTCATATATAAAATATCACTGTTATTGGCCCTGACAATTCCTTATTGTCTATATGGCCTTGTTTGTTTTTATGCTTAACACACAGAATCACTCAAGTGATTACTGACTCACACACTCACTGAGTAATGTCATATTCTATCAGTTTTTGCTTAGTTAGATTCTGATAGATTGCCTTGTGGGGGGAAAATGTTGTTAGAAAGGGGAAAATTGTTGTTTAGTTACCTGTATCGGTTTTGATATTTCTTCCCTGATTCCCTCAGTAGTCTAGGACTTGAAGAACAGCTCCACTGATTATACTTGTAATACTTGTAAGGAGCTCTGTTTCTGAAAAGTCATAGTGTTAGGTTTTGGCATCATCAAATAGGGGGAAAATGTTGGGAGATCATTCAGTCTTCTCACAATCTGTTGACACATAACTCAGTAGCCCTGTGCTCTGAACATTCACTAAAGATTTGAAGATCCCAAAACCCTATCTTGGCTGATGAACCATTCTGTTGTAACCTGTTCTGTTTTTGTCTCTGAGGTTTCAGACACAGTAGACACTCTTCATCTGGTTCAGGCGCTCAGTAGATTACTTGCCTCAGTACCAGAAGTAGAAGACTCAGTGATCTTGGACTCGGCAGAGCAAAGATATCGAAAGGAGTCAGTGGAACTAAACTCAGCAGGAGTAGTTCACTGAACTCAGAGTTGATCTTCAGTAGAGCCGACTCAGCAGGAGCATGCTACTGAATAAAGATCAGACTCAGCAATGGCTATACAATCTTCTAAAACTGTCAGGATTCTCTAAAAGTCAAATCTGCAGAGCCAATACGAGGAAGAGAGAAGTCAGCTTCAGATCTCCTTGAAGTCTGTTCTGTCTCACCTACTTTCCTGAACCTCGACCAATGACAAGCAGCCAGCTGTCATCGTTCTGATTAAAGCTGCAAGTCAACAACTTTCCAGAAATGGAGGGAAAGGACACTGCAACCATACTTCGAAAGAGCCGTTAGCTACCCAAAAGAGAGAGACTCAAGGATCGTCGTCTCCAACGGATCTATCCTTGCCTCTACTCTATAAATAGAGGGATACAATTCAAATTGAAGCACACGAGAACACGAACATACGAGTGAATCAACGAGCATTCAAAGAGCAACTCTCAAACGTCTTAAGTCTTCCGTAAGTAGTTCGAAGAAGTAATCTCCGGCGAAAGACAACATACCTGCTCATAGGGAACCAAGCTGAACCAGAACTATACATCCTCTAGTATCCAAGCGACTGAACACGAACCCAAGTCTATTCTTAGCCGTTCGTCGCTCTAGAAGCCACTTTCTCGTTCCCTATGCCTCTAACCTAAGCTCAGTTGGTCTTATCTATAGCTTAGACGAAGGAGTTCAAATCTGAACTGATCCTTATTGTAAAGGACTCCTTCATAGTTGGAGAGTTTTTCAAACACTTAGTTTGAGACCTTGTAAACTGAGACTTGCTCAGTATAAATCTCAAGACCAGTGTTTGTCCAGTGTACAAACCGACTGAGACTATCTCAGTATAATACATAGCCTCCTAATCTTTCGGGACAGTGGACGTAGGATTGTTGGATCCGAACCACTTTAAAAATCTTCTGTGTTCTGTGTTCATTATTTACTGTTGCATTGATTACTGTGCATACTGAAAATATCTTTAAAGTCATTCAACTGAGTTTCAGCAAGCTTAATCGACTGCACTAACTTACTGAAACTGTTTTGTTAAAAACGTTTTCCTAACTCAACTGAACTTGGGCCTACACATTTCCGCACTACTGAACTTTATCTGAACGGTATTGAATTCTGAATCTAGTCAGCTAGCAAGCCTCAGTAAAGTCAGTTACTCTACCATGCGATTCAGAACAACTTATTTGATCTGCTGAATTAGTTCAGTACGACACTCTCCTGAAAAG
Organism: Lavandula angustifolia; assembly: GCA_028984105.1. Classification (NCBI taxonomy): domain Eukaryota; kingdom Viridiplantae; phylum Streptophyta; class Magnoliopsida; order Lamiales; family Lamiaceae; genus Lavandula; species Lavandula angustifolia. The sequence goes on from CM054817.1 coordinate 11,068,468, forward strand.
GACTGTTCGCGTTTAAAGTTGAGAAATCGGTTTTCAGGTGTATTCACCCCCCCCTCTACACCTGAACGTTTACTCTCGGGACCAACAAACTTGATCAGATCCTATTCGCTTTTTTGCATATCTTGTTTATCTGCACCTCAGGTTCTCACTATATGTTATCATGGTTGAACAGTTAGCAATGTCTAGAATGCTCATGCTCTCTATTGCTACATAGGATATTTGGAGCCTGAGAATTGAGTCTCACTTATCTTCCATTCACGGCTGCATGTGGTACGTAATTACTGACGGTCCCTTTGTCATCACTATTCCGAGCATCCAGTCTGACACCAAGGGTGGACATACCACTATTACTGGCGACGAGATCCCCAAAGCCAAAATTTAGCTCAATGATGAAGAAAGAAAGATAAACTATCTGGACAAAGTTGCCAGGAACCAGATTCTGCTGACACTGAGTGACGGAGACCTCGGAAGAGTCAGGACGTGCAAAACTGCTAAGGAGATGTAGGACATGCTCAAGAAACTGAGCGAAGGAAATGATAAATCAAAGACAATAAGCTTAAAGCTACCATACGTAAACTTAATAATTTTGTTTTGCATGATGGAGAGCGGATCGAGGACATGCACATTAGATTTACCAGCATGATGAATGAGAACAGCGCTCTAGGAAAGACCTTCTCAAATAAGGAGATGAATGAAATGATCATCCAGGGTCTACCCAAGGAGGAATGGAAGCACATAACATATACCATTCAACAATTTGAGGAGTTCACCATGCAATATCTTGAATCACTGTTCTCCGACTTGAAGGCAGCTGAGATCGAGATTGAGCGACCTAGCATTTCTAAGAAGAAGAAAGACAACTCAAAGACGATTGTCTTCAAGACTTCTGAAAATTGTGAAAATCCTGAGGAATGGTCACTTGAGGATGTACTAAAAGCGTTTGTTCTTCTTTCAGGTGACTCAAGAAGATGAGACAAACGAAAAAGGAAAAGCTTAAGTACTACTCAAATTTCTCGTAGTGGCGAAGACCACATAAAGAAAGGTGAAGTCAGAAAGGACAAAGCTGAAGGATCATCTTCCCACAAGGAGTACAAGAAGAAAGGAGCTGACCTAAAGCCGTGCTACAACTGTCAAAAACTGGACAGAATCAGTATGATTGTCCAGACCTCAGCATCAAGGAACAAGCTTAATAAAGAGCTAAATGAGACAAGTTTCTCAAGGAACGAAAGACTTTTGCTGCTGAGAATGACACTTCATGCTCATCTCTAGTTTAAGCAAAATAGGCTTTTAATGATAAAAAAGCATCTTAGGTAAACTTGTTACTTATAAAATAACTAAAATAAACAGAAATTACTTTAGCTACTTGGAAAACTTGAAACTCTAAAGTAAGTTTGTTAAACCTCTTTAGAAATACAAGATACTAAAGTTTATTTTGATATGCAAAATGACCACAAAATGTTGAAAATCAACTTTTGCTCACAAATAGACATTTAGTTACACTGCTCATTTCTATGTTAATCAAAAGAGGCCGTTCATCATGTTAAATTAAGCAAAATAGGCATGTAACGATTTTTACTGCATCTTACTTAAAAATATAATGTATAGAATGTCATAAAAAAACAAGGCATACTTTAGGTTATAAGAAAATATAACATTCTCATTTAGAACTGAAGTACATTTATCAAAACCTAATAAGTCTTGCGCGGTAATAAAGTTAAATATTCTATACAAAATAGCTAAAATATTCTAAATATCAACTTTAGTTCTCGAATTAAGCATTTAGGTCTTGGAAAATATAATATTCTCATTCAGAACTAAAGTACATTTATCAAAATCTACTAAGTCTTACCCGACACAAAAGTTAAATATTCTGTACAAAATAGCTAAAACATATTGAATATCAACTTTAGTTCTCGAATTAAGCATTTAATCAACATTAAAGATAATACGGTAATATATTAATAAACTAAAAACATAAACTATAGACTATGAAGAAAAGGAACAATGTTACCTTCTAACTTTGATAAATTGATTTATTAGCGAAAAGATACAACAAAATGAACAAGAATGGTCAACATTCGAGAAATAATGATATATTGATATATTATGAAAGTTGAAAGTGCCAATTATATAGAAGAAAAAATAAATTTGTTTTATCATCCTAATAGTGTACTCAAGTACACAGTCACGAGAAGGTTTTTCTTGGCAGTCAAAAAACCCTTTTTATCTAACTATCTATCAAAATGTTACTATAATACTCCCTCCGTCCCGCTATTTGTGGCTCAATTGGTTTCGGCACGGAAATTAAGAGAGTAGATGATAAAGTATGAGAAAGAAAGTAGATGATAAAGTATGAGAGAGAAGATGAGTAAGATAATGAGAGAGTATGAGAGAAATGATGGTAAAGTAGGAGAGAGAATGTAATAAAGTAGGAGAGAGAAGATGATAGAGTAAAATATATGATAATAATTTTTTACCAAATTAGGAAAGTGGGCACAAATAACGGGACACCCCTTTCGGGAAAGTGAGCAACAAATAGCGGGACGGAGGGAGTACCTGCTAAATTGGCCCCCAAAACTTTATATTTTGGCTAAATTGGTCATTTCGTTAATTTTTTCGCAAGTCAACGATTATTCAACGCAATTTTAAAAAGTATATTAAGATATTAAGAGGGTATTTTTGAAATAAAAATTCAGACGACCAATTCGAGCAAGATATTTTTTACCCAAAGTTATCACTCTCACCATGGTCACTACCGCTCTTTCCTCACCGCCACAGTAGTCGTTCTTCCCATCGGTGTCGACGCTACTCTTCTCGTCGTTGTCGCCGCCTCTCTGGCAGTGCCGGAACAAGTGGGTTGCCGATGACTATTCCTTTGAAAACGATGGCGGCTGTTGGCGTCGAAGTTGAGTTTATGGAGGCTCTGATTTTGTCTCTATTAAGACGCCGAAGACCCCGCCATGATACTAATGAACGACGAGCTAGATGCTTACGACACCATAATTGATCTTCAACTTCAACCCCAATAGTCATTTTCAAAGGAACAGTCATCGGCAACCCACTTGGTCTGGCGCTGTCAGAGAGGCGATGACGGCGACGACGATGAGAAGAGCAGCGCCGACGCCGATGGGAAGAACGGCTACTGTGGTGGCGAGGAAAGAGCGGCAACGATGATGATGAGAGTGATAAATTTGGGTAAAAAATATCTTGGCTGAATTGGTCATCCAGATTTTTATTCCCAAATACCCTCTTAATATTTCAATATATTTTTTAAATAGTCGTTGAGTAATGGAAAATTAACGGAACGACCAATTTGGTCAAAAAATTTGATTTGAAGATCAAATAGACCAAAAATCACAAAAGTTGGACACCATTTAGGCCAATTTGCCATTTTTTAAAAAGATATTCCATCTGTCTCATTATTCATGTCCACTATACCGAAATGGATGTCCACTATCCAAAATAGAAATAAACTACACCACTTTTCAACTTCTTGCACCACCACTTATTAACTTTACACCAATTTTCAACATTGACCCACCCATTTTTTACTTTACACTCAATATCTTAATCTCTGTACCATTTCAAAGTGGACATGAATAATAAGTGTTGATCCGGAGACGAGAGTCAGGTGTAGAGGGGGGGGGGGTGAATACACCTGAGTACAAGTTCTTTTTCTCAAACGCGAAGGACAGCTGAGCTGTAGGTTGCAACTGATGAACAGTGCCAGGTAGTAACCTTCTGATCGCGGGTCAGAGTGAGTCAGCTACGGAGTCTCTCCTACTGACTTTTGTCAGTACTTGATTCTCAGTCGGAGACTTTTGTGCGGATAAGTGTGTATGGCCCTGTAGATTTCGTCTTAATTGAAAGCGTGTTTTTCGTAAACCAAATTATTTTGGCTAGTACACTTTTCGAATACGTTATGCAAAGTATGAGTTTGTAAAAGATTTGTATGCAGTGCAATAAAACAGTAAACGACACAAGCAATTTTTAACGTGGTTCGGATACGCAAGATCCTACGTCCACGGTCCTGCTGAACAGGAGGTCTTGTTGATTAATCTGAGCAAGCCTCAGCAAGGTATCTATGCACTGGACATACCCTTCTAAGTTATAGTCCTTAGCGACTTTACAATTCAAACCTAAGTTTGAAGGAGAGGGGATTTTCTCCAACTTATGAAGGAGTTCTTACAATAAGAACAGTCACAAATATGAACTCCTTCGAAGGTTCTAAGCTATAGATATGAAGGATTGAGCTTAGATAGAGAAGAGGGATCTAAAGAAAGAAACTCTAGAGAGAAGAACTAAAAAATATTCTGCTAAGCAAGTTCTTCGCTGGATCTTCTTGAAATCGCTAGAGTGTTTCGAAAGCTTGAGCGTGTAATCCCTTTGATATCCTGTGCGTGGAGCTCTGAAATGCTTCTCTATTTATAGTTGTGACCCAGACATTTGCCCGTTGGAGAGGACGATGCCACGTGTCACAAACGTCCAAGGAAAACGGCCATAAGTTCGAATTGTTGCAACAGAGTTGTTGGTTACTGTGCATGAGAGCAACTTTAGTAGGTCAGAGCAGGTAGAGCTTAGACGGCTTCTCATTGGTCGAGGTTGTGGTAGGTGAGATCTGTCAGACATCGGTCTTCATCGGAGTTGACTCTCACTCATCCTCGTATGATCTTCTGCTGACTTTCGAATGATGTTAAAAGCAGGGTCGTTTCCAGTCGGACACAGTAGACCTGATAAGATCTCTGTCTTCTTTGTCTGAGTCTGCTTATGAGATGTCTTCTACTGAGCGGAATCAGCTGATGACTCTTGAAGGTACTGAACTTGAATACTGTGTTTTTCTAATTATGTATGTCAGCTGATGAGATGTCTTCTACTGAGCAGGGTCAGCTGATGACTAGAGAACATAAGCTCTTACACTGATGACGTGGGGTTCTGGAAAGTAAACTTCCTGCTGAAGATTAATCCAACATTTACCCCGTACAGGACTTAGACAAAACGATAATGAAAAATATAATCTGTCTAGCCTATTACATCATCTAGTCCTATCGACACTACATAAAGGATAAAAGCCGGGTTTTGGGATCTTCAATTCCATAGCATGAAACACTATGATTTCCCCCATTACCGATAAACAGATAAGTCCTATTACAAGAACTACTGATAAAGTAATATTAAGTATCCTCTAAGTGGTTGTTAAGACAAACCACTGACTCATAACCCAATAATTTCCTTCTAATTGATGATGCCAAAACCACTCTAGATTTTAAGATTTAAGTCCCAAACTACTGACCAAAAAGACTTCAGTAAAACTGAGCAAATAATGCAAGGCAGTCAGCAGCTGAAAGATAGGCATATCAGAGAAACGGTTATGTGTGTGTGTGTGTTAGATCACTTCAGTGATCAGTCGTGATAAAGTAAATAAGCAAAGCCGTAAGACAATGAGTAGTTGTCTGGCCAGAAGAAAGGAACTGATATATATGAGAAGAGATTACACAGTCCTATCTTCTATACAGAGATAAAGAACTACTGCTATCGCCTGAACTTCTTAGTCTTGCTCTTGAAATCAGCAGACTTGGCAGCAGGAGGATCCAAACCATATGATCTGTAGATTCTGGCACGGAGGGTCTGGATATCCTCAAGATCGCTCGGCTGCTAAGGATCAAAATCATGGTGTCGTGCAGCCGCATCGACCTCTTCTTCAATCTCTTTTGTACATAAGACTCCTCGAGAGGTCATGGGCAGAGTCAGCTTCCTGTAGGCAGGGGCAACGAGTGGCAGCTTCTCCTTTGATAAAATCAGTTGAACTTGTGCTCTGAGGTTGGCGTTGGACTGATGAAGGAACTCATCGAAGAGTTCAGCAGCCGGTACCTCAGTAGGATAGCATTGCCATACGTAGTATGCCTTTATGAATTCTATCTTCAGCTCCTCCCATTCCTCATTCAGGTTCCAGGGGATCCACTTGTCTACATGGCGGTGTGGAGTCTTCTTCAGATAAGCAGCTCTTGGTGCGCCTCGCCTGAAGAACTTGGAAGTCCTGGGCACCTGTTTCCTCCAGTCGAGAACTGGTTCCTTGGCCATTTTGTGAGTAACCTCGATGATCTTTGCCAAGTCTTCCAGTCTCTTCTTCTCTCTGAGGGCCGCAACTCTAGTATCTCCTCTACGGAGATTCATCCCTTGCTGCGTAGCCTCCAGGTGGCTCTGTCCTCGGCCTCCTGCTCAGGAGTAAGTGTTGGGAGATTCTTCATCCTCTGAGCGAGGGGCAGAATGTCAGTATCAGAGCCAGCTTGCTCTTCTTGAGCCTTCTTCTTCTTCTGCTCTTCCAGGAGCTTCTTAGCTTGGCTCCTGGCCATCTTAGCCACAGGCTTTCTCTTCTTCTTAGCCTTCTGAGCCTCTTCCTCGAGCTGTCGCTCATAGTCCAGCTCATCTTAGAGCTTCTGAGCTACCCTCTCATCAAATTCCTCCTGCTCCGCTTTAGTTTTGAATTTAGGCGTCGGGGAAGGTGGTGGAGTGGATTCAGTTGCTTTCTCCTTCCCAGGCCTTTGCGGTGGTAGAGGTTCATCCTCTTGGTCTACGAAACGTGCGACCTTTTCAATGTGGTGAGCCGAGGATCCTTCGCCTGATCCTGCGGCCGGCTCATGCACCTGAGTGGTTTGGACAGTTAGGATTTGGACTGAGGGAGGGGGTACTGAGTTGGTTCCAGCTTGAGCAGCTGAACCTTCCCCCTTGGAAATTTCTCTTACCTCGGCCTCTTTGCCCACCTGAGCTGTCTCCGTCCCTTCCTTATCTTCCCCCTTTTTGGCATCATCAGCCAGGGTCAGACGAGTACGAGTAGCAACCACTTCCTTTTCTAAGTTGAAAAGGATGTTCTTGATGGAAGTGGTGGTGGTGTCGAAGTCTCTGACCGCATCGCAATAGTGCTCCTAGTCAGTCTCTTGGTCCGTGCGGATCAGTTGAATCTGGGCTGCTGTTTCTTGTCGCTGCTTCAGTAGCGATGCGTCGAGAGAGGCAGTCATCCCTGCCTGGATGAGCTTGAGGGCCGCCGCCTGATTTTCTAAGGCTTTCTGAATGCTGGAGGTGGCCATCTTGTTTCGCTCATCCATTATCTTCTGGACAGTGGCTAGACTCTTAGTCAGCTACTTAGAAAATGTTTTCTGCTGAGCTTCGAGGAGCTGCTGACTTTGAGCAGCCAAGTCTGCCTTCTGCATGGCAAGTGCGGTCTAGACAATCTCCTGAATGTTAGGAGTTGGAGTTTCCGAGACCTTTTTCACTTCGCTGGCCAGTCTGTCAACCGTCTTCGTCTGAGACTTAGTGTATTGCGCCCACTTCAGGTGGACGTCCTTAGCTAGGAGACGATTTTTGTCTCCTTGATTCTTTATTGCCCTATTGACAGACTTCGAGGACACGGAACCTATGGGTTTAATCTGATATGAGCTGGTTCCGAGCCTCTACTCAGATGCTGCGAGTTGTTGCTCTCGGTTGGGCTTCGAGGCAACAGGGGCGTCACCTGATGTAGGAGGTGGAGGTGGTGACTCGCCCTTCTCGCTGGGAGTTTTACCCTCAGTAGATTCTCCCTAGTCTGCTTCCTTGGGTGGTGCCTGATCCTCATCATTATTGTCGTTATCATCGTTGTCATCATGATGGGAAGGCTGCGATGGGCTGCTGGCATTCTGCTCGGAGGACCTCACGCTCAGAAGATAGAGCATAGCAGATCTTAGGTCCTCGAATGATGCTAAGTCAGCGGGTTCCCCAAACCCAATGGCTGACTGCAGACTATGTTCTTCTGCCGGTAAGGACAATGTTGTCTGTTGCTTGATCAGATCTTCGAGGATGTCCCAATTTAGAAACCTCAGCAGCATTTGTGTCTTTGCCCTGATTGCTATGTCGACCAGATCCTGATGTGATGAGATTTCAGGGATCTGTGCAGCGACTTCTCCTGTGGCTCGGAGACGAGTCTTCTGCAATGTCGACCATTCAGTGGAGACTTTATCAGCCGGTTCCTCAACCTCCTCCGGCTGAGTCTCCTCTGAACTGATACGCTGTACCTTATCCTTGAGGGTTGCACCCTCGATCCCGGTATCAGCGTCCAGAATACTTTCCTCCTGAGGTGGTGGAGGAGAAGTAGGCTTTGCAGGAACCTCAGACGTTCCAGTCTTTGCAAGCCTCTTTCGCTTTGGCGGGTCGGCCCGTGGAGGCAAATCAGTAGTAGACCTTTTAAGCTCAGCGGGTCCACGGCCGACTGACTTCTCAGCAGCGGCTCTCGTCTTGAACTTAATGAGCTTGCTGTCGAAGTATCTAGAATCAGCAAACGATGCATGATTCGATACTGAGTCCTCTATCAGTATGGACATCTTCGTCCCATACAGGAGTTTGCCCACACTAATTAGTCTCCTCTCTCCAGACTGTGTGGCGACAAACTTTTGTGCCTGAGCCTTCAGCTCAGTCACATAGAACTTCATCCAGTTTACCTAGACTCCATCAACAATTGCCATCATCAGCTGAAGTCTGGGCTTGGATAGATGATCGAAGGAGCCGGCGGCGCTCGTTAGGATATGAGTGACGATGTAAGCGAGGCCACGGTACTCCGGCAAGAGTTGGTTCTTCGGCAATGCGGACTTGAAGGAGATGTCGTCTCTCCCACAGAAACGATGGACATAAGAGTTGAGATCCTTCTCCTTGTAGCCCACTGGAGAGATCCCGTAGGCAGGAAGATCAAATGATGCCTTCAGCGCTGCCCGGATATTGATATCGGTGTGGCTGGATTCCCACTTCTGAGGGGCCACTTCCCTCATATAAGCGATCTGGGACATCTCTCCATCTGTATCTTCCACTGAACGCCAGTTATAGTAAACTTCTGCCACCTGGTGGGGGAGATACGATCGCGGATGCTTCGTAACGAGAAGCGTGAGGCCACACTCTTCAAGAGCCGAGAAAATGGGCTCTAAGTAAGGAAGGTCTGCTTGATGGAGCACCATCGTCTGAACCCTAGACTTGATGATCTCCTCAATGTGGGGTGGGGTCAAAACAATCGCCATGGATATCTGCAAAAAGCTCATTAGCACTTAAAAATAGAGTAAGTTAGGTTCGAGTTCAAGCAGAAGATTAAGATATTACCGTAGACAAAGAGCACGAGTGTAAAACAGAAACAGTTTGAAGAGAACGAAAACTGAATGCTTGAGGTTGCTCTAAGTGCGATAATGGCGAAAAAGATAGATTAGAGGAGAAGGCGAGAGTTTTTATAAGATATGAAGATCAACCGGTTTTAATCGGACGGTTGGGATGAAAACTCGCGTTTTAATGACGGTTGTGATCTGATGTTATAAACGGAATGATTATATTAGCCACCACTAACCTAGACCCACGTAAGATATGCGCAGATAAAGTAAGGTGAGAAGACATGCATTAAATGCGTTGCAGGCAGCATTAAAGTCTAAGTTTTTTAAATGAAAATGGTTTCTACTGACTTAAACCTTAAAAGCTTAATGGCAGGAAATAAATGCTAATTAAACTGCTGAGTGCAAACGACTGATATAACAAATGCGAGCATGCTTCTGAGAATATTAAATATTTTAACTACGCAAACCTCTTCAGCTGAACTTTTACGATCAGCTGGTTACCGTTATTACTCAGGAGGATCTTTGTAGTGCTGATAAACATGTTCCCCCTTACTGTGTACTGTATGATTCACCCGACTAAATCAAAGTACTGAGTCATCTGACCTGTCGTACTGACTCCTCCTACTGACAAGAGTCAGTGGGATCCAGTAGACCTAGCTCAACTGATAATTCTTTAAATCTGTTCTCAGCTAGTGGTTTGGTCAGTATATCTGCCCTTTGTTTGTCAGTATGGATCTTCTCCATTCTGATATCCTTCTTCTCGACATGGTCTCTGATGGAGTGGTGTCGGATGTCCACGTGCATGCATCTTGTATGAAGAACTGGGTTCTGAGTTATAGCAATCGCACTAGTGGAGTCGCAGTAGATGGACACTTCATCTTGAGTAATTCCATAATCTCTCAATTGTTGTTGAAGTCAAAGGATCTGGGCACAACAACTTCCAGCAACCATGTACTCAGCTTCAGTATTGGACGTCGCTACTGAGTGCTGTTTCTTTGAAAACTATGATATCAACTTGCTGCCTAGGAACTGACATATTCCAGAAGTTGACTTTCGATCTATCCTGCATCCTGCATAATCAGCATTAGAATAACCTGTTTGTATAAGATTATCATTAGCAGGATACCATAACCCTGCATCAGGTGTTCCCTTTAGATATCGCAGAATCTTCTTTGCTGAGTCCAGATGACTCCGCTTGGGATTCGCCTGAAATCTTGCACATACACCTACAGCGTAAGTTATATCAGGTCTGCTTGCTATTAAATATAATAAAGAACCAATAATAGCTCTATAATTAGTAGAGTTAACAGAAGCTCCCTCTTTGTCTAGATCGATTTTAAAATTTGTGTTCATGGGGATCTTGACTGGTTTGCTTGAGTCGCAGCCGAATCTTTTCAGGAGGTCTCGAGTGTATTTAGCTTGGTTAATGAATATTCCTTTAGGTGATTACTTCACTTGAAATCCAAGGAAATAGTTCATCTCTCCCATCATGGACATCTCGAACTTCTCCTTCATCATTTTCTCGAATTGTTGACATATAGTCACGTTTCTGCAACCGAAAATGATGTCGTCCACGTAGATTTGCACCAATAGGATGTCATCTCCTGACTTGATGTTTAACAGGGTGCGATCTACTGTCCCCTTCTGAAAACCTTTCTGAAGCAGAAAGTCTGATAGGGTATCATACCAAACCTTGGGTGTTTGTTTTAACCCATACAGAGCTTTCCGAAGTCTGTACACCTGATGTCCCTGCTGAAAGCCGGGCGGTTGTTCCACATAGACTTCTTCCTTCAGTACGCCGTTCAAAAACACTGACTTTACATCCATTTGATATACTTTAAATCTTTGATGCGTTGCATAGGCTAGGAACAGACGAATAGCTTCCAATCTGGCGACTGGGGCGAAAGTTTCATCAAAGTCTATTCCTTCTGCTTGACAATATCCCTTGGCAACAAGTCGAGCTTTATTTCTGATAATGACGTTGTTTTCATCTTGCCTGTTTTTGAAAACCCACTTAGTGCCGATCACGTGCTGATGTCTAGGTCTATCAACAAGCTCCCAAACTTTGTTTGCATGGCAATGATCTAGTCAGCATCGTTAAGAGCATCCTCTATCGTCTGAGGTTCTCCAGTGGACAAGAAATAGGAGTAGAGCGAACTTTCTCCTTTGCTTAATCTGGATCTCGTCCTTATTGTTGCTGATGGTTCTCCTATGATAAGATCAGAAGAGTGAGCGTCAAGCCATGAACGTCTAAGTTTGGCTTCTTCTTCTGAGATTACTTCTGCACAGTCAACAGGAGTGTTAGGCATTTCAGTAGTGTTATTCTATGACTGAAGCAATTCAGTAAGAATGTTAGGATCTACTGAGTTTCCAGGTTCAGGGGCATTTAGCTCAGGAACATTTTTCGTTCCCCCTGAGTTTATATTCTCAATAGAGGTCTCAGTTACCACTGGGGCTTCCTCATCGAACGTTGTTACCTAATGTTGATTCTGTTCAGTAGAATCAACCAGGTCAGCTACAGTGCTTGCGGGATGGGTCTGGATTCCCTCATCGTCTGACTCATCATCCCAACAATGCTGGATCTTTTCTGCTTTATCGTTTAGTGAAAGATCCCGTAGCTTGCTGCTGACATCTTCAGTATTTGTCTTCTTTGATTTCCAGTCCTCAGCAACAAACTCATCAAAAACAACATGAGGGCTTTCCTCCACGCAAAGAGTCCGATAGTTAAAGACTCTGAAGGCTTTACTGACTTGAGAGTATCCTAAGAATACTCCTTGATCAGATTTGCTATCAAAGACCTTCAACTGATCTTTCCCATTATTGTGAATAAAGTAAGGATAACCAAAGATATGGAAATGAGAAATAGAAGGAATTCTCCCTTTCCACAGTTCGTAAGGTGTCTTCATGTGTTGTTGTGTAAGCAGTGAGCAATTCTGAGTGTAACAGGCGGTGTCAGTAGCATCAGCCCAAAACTTTGAGGGCAGTCCAGAGTCTGCTAGGAGCGTTCTTGCTGCTTCTTTAAGGGTTATGTTCTTACGTTCAGCAAGTCCGTTTTGCTGAGGGGTGCGAGCTGCTGATGTCTCGTGCTTGATTCCCTCTTTATCGCAGTACTCTTTAACTACTGAGTTGAGAAATTCTGTTCCTCGGTCTGAGCGCATTCTCTGTATCTTGATGTCCTTTTCCACACTGAGTTTCTTCAGGATCTTAGGTAACTCAGTCATGACATCAGATTTGTTGGCTATGAAGATGACCCACGTATATCGAGAATAATCATCAACAACGACGAGGGCATACTTCTTGCCTCTTATAGTCACTGGAGAGGCTGGCCCAAACACGTCCATGTGTAGCAGTTGAAGGATTCCATCAGAGGAAGGTGACGGGATTGGTGGATTGCTGTTCTTTATCTGCTTTCCCTTCAAGCATGCCTCACAATTTCTATCTTTGATAAACGCTTCATTGGGCAGTCCTCTGACTTTAGAGTTCTTGGCTAGCTTGTTCATAGTCTTGAAGTTCAGGTGACTGAGTCTCTTGTGCCACATCCATCCTATTTTATTACTGGATTTTGTCTGAGCAAGTAAGCAAGCCTCAGGTTCTGCGGTTTTCCAATTTGCAACGTAGATATTTTTCCTCCGCGAACCTGATAACACTGTTTTCCCTGTAGATTTGTCAACAACATCACAGAAACTAGCGTCAAAGATAACTCTATTCAGATTATCACAGAATTGACTGACAGAAAGGAGATTATGTTGAAGTCATTCAACATATGTTACTCTTGGAACTGAAGCAGTCCCAATGTTCAGTGTTCCGTATCCCCTTGTATAGCCTTTAGAGTTGTCACCAAACTCAATTCTTGGACCATCTTCTTGTACGTAATTGGTCAGTAGACTCTTTTGATATGTCATGTGTCTCGAGCAGCCACTGTCCACAATCCAAGGGTCCTTATGCACCTGCAAAACATAAATATTTTTAGGTACCCTTTGGTTCAGTTTGGGTCCTTAAGTGTTAGTGGGTGATTTCGGAACCCAGATCTGTCTCGGGACCTTAGGAGTCTGAGACTTCTTCTTCTGAACCTTGTCAGCCTTCTTCTCCACAAGACTTGGAGATACTGACTTTCTGGCAGTTTTGGGTTCAGGAGCTTTCTTCTTCTGAGTTTTTATGCTCCTCCTGACCCTAGGCTCATAATAGTACGAACCATATTGTGCTGGATGCTCATATAGTGGTTCATTGTACTGTTCTGCCCACCTGACCTTCTTGGTTCCCCCTGAATTCGATCGTGGTGTCCTGGGGCTAGAACCTTTGGTCAGTTGTTTCTTGTTGCTCGACTGAGGTGCAATCATCTTCTGTTTGTTCTTCGCCTGAGGTGTTGATTCAGTGATCTGAACTTTTCCTCTAACGAACCTATCAGCTAGCATTTCAAAGCTTTTTGATGTTGAAGTGGAAGCCTCATGAGTGTAGCCAAGTCCTTCTTTCATGGCTAGTGTGCATGCTTTCCAACTTCTCTTTAGCTCCCAGGTACTGTTCAGTCATCAGTCCTCGCCAGACCTCATCACTTTTCCGAAGTGATTCATAATCCTTTTCGACTTCTGCGAGTTTCTGACTGAGTCGGGCTATTTCAGTATTTTTCTCAGAATTGTCCTTGGTCAGAACTGATAGCTGAGTTTCTTGAAGCTGAGACTTAGTCATAAGAGATTCAATCTCTTCCTTGAGTACCGCGACCAGATTCTCTGAATCAGTAGAGACCTGACAATCAGAAGAAAGTCTCTGATTCTCAGCCTTTACCTGTTCCAATTCCTGAATAGTTCTGCTGAACTCTCTGCTCAGCTGAATCTGCTCCTCTAGTAGATCATCATATCCTTGTACCATGTCTAGAGGTTCATCTGTGACCGAGCATGTGTCGTGTGTGCTATGTGAAGAGGAGACTATATTAAGTTTCGAGTTTACCTCAGCCTCTTCTCCGGTCATCAGACAATATTCAGCTGTTGATTCAGGATCTGATTCTCCGACCTCAACGGCGACAAATGCAGCTTCGTCTTCAGAAGAATACATGAACGTATCTTCCTCGATTGAGTTATCGGATATCTCTCTGGCGATGTAGGCCTGCCTTCTTCGGGCAAATTTCTCGCGTCTGGCCTGCCGTTCTGCTCGTTGAGCAGCTAAGAGTTCGGGACAATCGTACTGATAGTGTCCCTCCTTCTTGCAGTTGTAGCATACAGAGGTTCTACTGCTTTTTCCAGCTGAGTCGTTGGATGGACTAGCAGCAGGTTCTGTGTTCCTGCAATCAGTAGATGGTTTAGATTCTTCCCTTTTTCGATAATCCTTTTTACCTGAGGGAGAATCTCTGTGATATTTCTTCAGCTTCCTGACTCTTTCTTTTTCTCTTTGATATTTGAGAGCCATGAGTGCAAGCTGATCAGTGACGGGAGTCTCTGAGGACTTAGCATCTGACGCAGCTGCTATTTTGCTATAAGAAATAGGATTGGCTCCAGTTTTGCTGACTGTTGCTTTGTTGGCATGATCTATCTGAGTGTCAGCTGGAGCACTGGAACATCGTTGGGGTAGGTTGTGCTCAAATTCCTCCGTCTTTAATTCTGAAAATATAACATCAGGAGTTAGAGCATTAAGATCTGAGCGACGTAAATAAGGAGCAAAAGGAAGCCACTTCAGTCGAGGCAATGCTCTCAAGATTTTTGTGTTCATCTCTTTGTTGGTGAACGTCCTCCCCAGCCCGTTGATCACATTGATCTGGTTTGTAAATCTGACGCTAAGTTCGTCAATAGTTTCGTTGGGCTCCATGGCAAAAGTGTCAAACTTTTGTAGCTCTAGCTCAAGCTTGTTTTCATTGATCTGCGGGGTTCCTTAGCTCAGTACAGCCAGGGCATCCCAAAGTTCCTTTGCCGTTTTGCAGTCTTGCACCCTTCCGAGGTGTGAATCATTGAGCGTAGTCAGGATTGCATTCCGCGCAACTCGGTCGAGGTTGTGCAGCTTTTTCTCTTCAGGCGTGAAGGCTGATTTGTCTCTGGCAACTTTAGTATCGGTCTGTGCTCCTACACCTCCCACAGTGGCAAACTGAACATTGTCGATCATAGGAATGATAGGTCCTGTCTCTAGGACGTCAGTCATGCTGTCATGCAGCGATGTAAGGTGCGCCTCTATTCTCACGCGCCATACCATATAGTTCTCCACAGGGAACATCGGCACCATCCGAATACCTGACATATCATACATTATGGGTGAGAGTATAAGGATGTATGAAGAGATGCTTGTGCAGTGAAAAACGTTTTCAGGATCTGTTCGAGAAGACCAGTAGTTTCAGAACCAATGATCAGAAGAACACCGTTTCTCTGATACCAATTGTTGGTCCGGAGACGAGAGTCAAGTGTAGAGGTAGGGGGGGGGGTGAATACACCTGAGTACAAGTTCTTTTTCTCAAACGGGAAGGACAGCTGAGCTGTAGGTTGCAACTGATGAACAGTGCCAGATAGTAACCTTCTGATCGCGGGTCAGAGTGAGTCAGCTACTGAGTCTCTCCTACTGACTTTTGTCAGTACTTGATTCTCAGTCGGAGACTTTTGTGCGGGTAAGTGTGTAGGGCTCGGTAGATTTCATCTCAATTGAAAGCGTGTTTTTCGTAAACCAAATTGTTTTGGCTAGTACACTTTTTGAATATGTTTTATGCAAAGTATGAGTTTGTAAAAGATTTGTATGCAGTGCAATAAAACAGTAAACGACACAAGCAATTTTTAACGTGGTTCGGATACGCAAGATCCTACGTCCACGGTCCTGCTGAACAGGAGGTCTTGTTAATTAATCTGAGCAAGCCTCAACAAGGTATCTGTGCACTGGACAGACCATTCTAAGTTATAGTCCTTAGCGACTTTACAATTCAAACCTAAGTTTGAAGGGGAGGGGATTTTCTCCAACTTATGAAGGAGTTCTTACAATAAGAACAATCACAAATGTGAACTCCTTCGAAGGTTCTAAGCTATAGAAATGAACGATTGAGCTTAGATAGAGAAGAGGGATCTAAAGAAAGAAACTCTAGAGAGAAGAAGTTCTTCGCTGGATCTTCTTGAAATCGCTAGAGTGTTTTGAAAGCTTGAGCGTGTAATCCCTTTGATATCCCGTGCGTGGAGCTCGGAAATGCTTCTCTATTTATAGTTGTGACCCAGACATTTGTCCGTTGGAGAGGACGATGCCACGTGTCACAAACGTCCAAGGAAAACGACCATAAGTTCGAATTATTGCAGCAGAGTTGTTGGTTACTGTGCATGAGAGCAGCTTTAGTAGGTCAGAGCAGGTAGAGCTTAGACGGCTTCTCATTGGTCGAGGTTGTGGTAGGTGAGATCTGTCAGACATCGGTCTTCATCGGAGTTGACTCTCACTCATCCTCGTATGATCTTCTGCTGACTTTCGAATGATGTTAAAAGCAGGGTCGTTTCCAGTCGGACACAGTAGACCTGATAAGATCTCTGTCTTCTTCTTCTGAGTCTGCTGATGAGATGTCTTCTACTGAGCGGAATCAGCTGATGACTCTTGAAGGTACTGAACTTGAATACTGTGTTCTTCTAATGATGTATGTGAGCTGATGAGATGTCTTCTACTGAGCAGGGTCTGCTGATGACTAGATAACATAAGCTCTTACACTGATGACGTGGGGTTCTGGAAAGTAAACTTCCTGCTAATGATCAATCCAACATTTACCCCGTACAGGACTTAGACAGAACGATAATGAAAAATATAATCTGTCTGGCCTATTACATCATCTAGTCCTATCGACACTACATAAAGGATACAAGCCGGGTTTTGGA
Organism: Lavandula angustifolia; assembly: GCA_028984105.1. NCBI lineage: Eukaryota > Viridiplantae > Streptophyta > Magnoliopsida > Lamiales > Lamiaceae > Lavandula > Lavandula angustifolia. The sequence goes on from CM054817.1 coordinate 11,085,389, forward strand.
ATCTTCAATTCCAGAGCATGAAACACTATGATTTCCCCCATTACCGATAAACAGATAAGTCCTATTACAAGAACTACTGATAAAGTAATATTAAGTATCCTCTAAGTGGTTGTTAAGACAAACCACTGACTCATAGCCTAACAATAAGACTGATCAAATATAAAATAATCTACAAAATCAAAAAAAAAAGATTTGAAAGGTGCGGGGTTCTCCTGCTCCACCCGCACCTGTATGAAGATTTAACCATAACATGTAAAAAAACATAACTAGTAATATCAAGTATATAAAAAAGGAAGTAGTATAAATTATTTTAGGGTTGTGAACTGTATCATCTTACACCCAAATATATTCAGTCTTGGCCGTATATTATATTAAAATATAATCCGATTCACTTTGATCTATTATTTTAGTCGAGTCCAATTTTAGTTCGTTAATTTAGCAAATTGTTTGCTTTCAGTCTGTTTTACAAAATTGGCCAAAATTAGGGGTGAAAACGGATCGGATATTATCCGCCGGATCCGGAGTCGGATCCGATCGGGATCAAATTCAGGGAGCAAATCTAGTATTCGATCGGATACGGGTTCGAATTCGGATAGCCTAAATCGGATACGGATTCGAATTCGGATTTCACATTATTCTCCCGTATTCCGTATTTAATCGGATATTTCCCGGATTATGAATTCGGATATTTCCCGGATTATTTAATAATTAATTTTTTAATATAATAATAAATTAAGATTAAAAAAAAAGATATTAAAAAAAATATTAAGTGCATCCTAAAAATTTTGGTTATTGTTACATCTATGGTTATTGTTAGGTATTTAGGTATTTTATGTTGAATTTTGGAATTTTTTCGTACTTTCTTGATCCTAAAAATTATGTTATTCATAATGGGTAGTATTTTAACTATAGTTTGCATTAAAATTTCTATTAAATATTGTATACGTAATTTTTTCATGTGTTACAATCACAAATAGATGGTTATTTATGAATCATATTATCAGATTATTGTTATTCAAATTCGATCCGAATTCGTCATATATCCGCCATGTATTCGTATCCCGAATATTCTGAATCCGTATTCGTATCCAGCCTTCCTGTATTCGACTCCGAATTCGAGAAAAAAATTTGGGAAGAGCACTGTCCGTTCGTATTCGACCCGTTTTCACCCCTAACCAAAATTGTCCAATTTTGGTCCGTTTGGTTAATAAAAATATTTAAATATCATATTTTTAATATTAGAGCATATTTGTATCAATTTTCGTCCTTTATTTTATAAATGTACAGTTTTAATCTATTATGTTTCAAAAAAATCGAAAATGGGGTTGATTAGCTTTCTTAATATTTACTCCCTCCATCCCGTTATTTGTGGCTCAATTGGTTTCGGCACGGGAATTAAGAGAGTAGATGATAAAGTATGAGAGAGATAGTAGATGATAAAGTATGAGAGAGAAGATGAGTAAGATAATGAGAGAGTATGAGAGAAAGATGATAAAGTAGGAGAGAGAATGTAATAAAGTAGGAGAGAGAAGATGATAGAGTAGGAGTAATTTTTTACCAAATTAGGAAAGTGGGCACAAATAATGGGACACCCCTTTCGGGAAAGTGAGCCACAAATAACGGGACGGAGGGAGTATTATTTTAAGAATTTTCTTAATTCTTCGGGTCTATCTTTGAGCCGGATTTTCTTAAATTGTTCAGCAAACAACATAAGCAATACTAAGAAAAAAAACCAACCACATTTTTGAATTTTTTTATTAAAATATAATGAGTTAAAACTGAACATTTATAATATAATAGACAAAAGTTAATATTGCAAATATGTTCTAATATTAAAAATGCGATTTTTAAAATCTTTTTATTAACCTAACTGATCAAAATTGGACAAATTTGCCTAAATGGACTAAAACGGACAATTTGCCAAATCAATGGACTGGAATTGGATTCGGCCAAAATAACGGATCAAAATGAATCGAATACTAAAATAACGGACAAAAAAAATATTTTCCCCATAGTATCTGATACCTGTCGAACATAAAAGAGGACATCCTCCAATTATACAAAATGATATATAAATATCAGACAGTGACTTCATTTTGAATACAAATGCAAACATATGACAGTGACACTGTTGCCGACGTGATGAGGGTGCCCGTGTTAATATGCCGACAGTGACATTCTTATTTATTGCTCTTATGAAAGAACATAATATTAGATCAGTCAAAATTTGATCTTAAGCTGATTACGTTAACAAATTTGAAAATTTATCATTATAGTAAATTTATCATTATAGTATTTTATTATGACTTAGTTGCAGGAGGTTGCACCAACTGAGTCATTTTTGGCACAATTGTGACTCAATAATCCATCCCTACTCGAATCCGCGCCGCTCACGTTTTTATTCCATTATTTATTTATTTATTTATTCTAATTCTTTTCATTTTATTTTTTATTTTCTTCCACATATTGTATTGACGGGCGTGTTGTATGTTGTAAACAAAAAAATTTATTTACTATTTTTAAAAAAATTTTATAAAGGAAGGTGTGTCGTATGTAATGAATAAATGTGTTGATTGTGTCGGAGGAGAGTGTAGAATGTCACATTCTCATAGAGTGTCATTTACAATAAATAAATGTGTCAATTGCAATGAACAAATGTATTATTTATCTCAGAGTGTCAATCACAGTAAAATAACAGTCAATCATAACTGAATCTAATTTTTTAACTAATTTTTTAAAATCAATTCCAACTAGCCGTCAATCAGTTTAATTAATCAACTGAATCTAATTTTTTAAATCAAATCGAATTTTAAAAAAAACAAAAAAAAAAAAACATATCGGTATTTTGGATTTTTTTTTTCAATTTTTGATTTTGTTCGGTTAATCAATCGATTAACAAACAGAAAGTATTTAATTTTTTAAATAAAATATTAATTCATATTAAACAAGGAATTTTAAGTCTTTATTGTATTTTATATTTTTATTGTTCTCCTCATTAGAATTTTGATTAAAACTAAATCAAATCGAATTAAATTAGATTTTTTAGATTAAAAATTAAATTGAAAGATTTGGGTCAATATTTAATTTTGGAAAACAGAGAATTAGATCAATTTGGTTTGATTCGATTTATGACGGCCCTAATTTTAACACCACGCTTTTCAATTATACACAATATATTTATGTTAATGAAACCAAGATGGTTAGATTTGCTGTCTAATTTTTTGTGTTCAAGAGGCAGCAAATTATAAAAAAAATGAAAAAATAAAATAAATATGTAACCAAGAATGTTAAAACGGTCAACTATCCACTTATAATATACGGAAATCAAAGTCATTATATTACTTCAACTTATTATATATAAGAAATGACTTATTCTATCCACTCAGATAATATTTAATATCTTATATTTTAGAAGTTGTTATAAACTAGAGAGAATGTAGAGAATAAATAGAGAGAGCATAAATTAGATGTGTATTATTATGAGGGTGGAGACCTCTATTTATAGAGTACAAAATGGGCTCATGGGCTTTTAGGGTTTATATGGTCATCACAATATATGGTAAGTATATATATAAAATATATTTACAACACTTCCCCTTGATTGACCATCCCTAAAAGAAACTGCTGCCTCGTTAAAACCTTGCCAGAAAAACCCATTGGGATAAAAACTGGTCGAAGGAAAAAGAGTACAGCTGCTCCACCTCAATATAGTCAGTCTTGATCCTTGAGTCGGCGCATATCGATCTTGTGTACCAACTTCTTGAATGTTGACGTTGGTAATGGCTTTGTAAAAGTATCCGCTAGGTTGTCACTTGAGCGAATTTGCTGGATGTTGATGCCGCCACTCCTTTGGAGATCATGTGTTGCATTGACTCTTTTATGAATCAATCTCAATGACTCATTTTCTCATGTGTTGCATTGAATGCCTCGTTAAAAACCTTAACTAAGAAAACCCTTTGGGAAAAACTTAGAAAGGAAAAAAGAGTACAACCATTTGACCTTCAGGGTCAGTTGACCTTTAGGAGTCAGTCTAATCTTCAGGATTATTTACAATTTGTTACTCCCCCTCAAGATAACAATCTTCAAGGTTATCTTTAATGTCTACACTAATATGTGCAACACAAATTTAATTATCATCAAAGATAATAGCATGTTTGTCTCGAAGATAACAAATGATGGTCAATACCATTTTAAATTTTCCAATTGCACATAAGTAAGGAACTTCTGATCCTCATTTTTGTTATCTTCGATAGGTCTAAATGAGTCTCCATCCACTTCAAGTGATTGAAGCAACCATTAGGTAGCTATGTGGATGCAATAAAATAAAATCTCTTTAAAGACCTTCAGGTAGGTCGACTAGCATAACTCCATTAGGGAGATGCTCGATCTGTAGGTCGAGACAATTATTAGTTCAACCAAAGTCTTATGATTCTAACTCCGTCTTTAGGCATGAGTTGATTTCATCATGTACTTTTGTACATAATGATTCACATATCCTATTCAGGAGAAATTTGGAGTGATGTGTTCTAATTTTGTATTCCGCGGACTTCTTATCTCTTAGCACCAATAAATCTCTCACGCTTCTAGCGTCAATGAGAATTAATTGAATTATTTTTATCTATGAGGAACTTCGGTTCTTTCATGGTGCATATACAACAGGTATATGAGATTTTAGTCACTCCTTTTGCACTAAATAACTTGATGAACTTCTGGTTCATAGTGCTTGAATCTAATAATTAATCCAACGAGATATTGCGGCATTCTATCATTTATGTTTTATATCTCCCCCTAATGCCGACAAGCATGTGAGTTGGATTATCAATGAATAAAATAATTCATAATTACTTGTTCTATGTAAGTCATTTTGACGGAGTATACATATAAGTATTATGTTCTTCAGGAGTTTCAATCAAACTCAAGTCATCATTTATGTACCCTTCTGTCAAGGAATTCTCGTCGTTATGATTATATCATATACAGCTGCACTATTTCAGCCCTGACAGTGACTTTTGCAGTCTAATTGAAAATATTTTTTTGACTTACATGCTTTGAGCAAGTTAAATCCTTCAGGAATCTTCATATATATGTCACTATCTAGTGAATCACATTGATAGTATTTACTACATCCATAAGGCGCATAACAAGCCTTTTGTGACATAAGTTGATTAATCAAATATAATGGCGTCTGTTATAGGAGAGTACATAATTAATTCCCGGTCTATGAGAGAAAAATTGCAGCAAATATATGACATTGTCACTTCTTATATGTACAAAACTTAAAAGCATCAAGAAGTTGGTTTGCAATCTTTTGCAAGTGAACCTTTCGACTTCTTGTTCACATTGATTACTTCTGGAATCCAAATGTGACTAGTTTTTCCTTGTGCTTCTTTTTCTTTGGATGTAGATTTCACATTGATTACTTCAGGAATCCAAATGTGATATATGTTACAACTAATGTTGGAAATGTTATTTCATCATAATAACAATTTTAATGTGAGACGCATTTTTATACGCACAAAACTCATTTTGAGGATGGACATGAGCAACTAAATATTTAATCTCAATCCCAAAGTCATATAATATTAAATTCTCTTCAATAGGAACTTAGAGTTTAATAAACTCACTAGCTTCATCATGATAAATCTGCTTCAAGGAATTGAGCTCATTGTTTTTGAACTTGTAGTACTAACAAGTTCTACATTTCTTCTAGAAATCGAACATTCATGGAAATTAAGAGATTCTTCAGGATCTCTCTGCAGCGCCCCTATGAATTTTCAATTATGTTGCGCATCAAAGTTGCTTGCAGATGTCCAAACTTATCATGTCAAAGCATAGAGCTCTTTTAAACTTCAGGTTCATGACATTTTTTGTCTCACTTATTTTTATGAATGTGTAATACATTCAAGGTGGTAGTGTGATAACTTTTCTTTTGTTAGCTTCTAGCTAAATGCAAAATAATCACTACCTTCTTATATAGTTTCAATATGGTATCCATTGTAACGGATATCCTTAAAACGTAGTATGTTTCTTCAAGACTTACTAGAATAAGGGCAAACTCAATAATTGATTTAGTATCATTTGATAGAATGATACAAGCTCTTCGGGAGCCTTTAATGATATTCGATGCACTAGATTTTAAAATCTTGCAGTTTAAAATGCAACTACTCATATCGAGCTTTAGAGAGGACAAACAATTAATATCTTGACGCAATCCTGCTTGGATGCTTCGTTTCATTCTATTATTATCTTCCTATGCCTTTTATTGGCAGATGATCATCGATATCAAGATTTCATTAATGTCAAATAGACACAAATAATGTTTTTCATTTAGTAATAAACATATATCACTCAAGAAACGAGTTGCTCTTTAAGAGTATTTAATATTCTTCTAGAATATAAAATGATGCTACTTCAGGAGCAAAAGTTGAGGCATTTCCACAAATATGTGATAGTAATGTTAATATCACAATATGATCATTCTTCAGGAATGTAATTGTGCTACAACTTAGTTTTATTCATGATACGTGAAATCAATAAATTGTGAATTTTGAGATCTACCGGATCTCACATCTATTCTTGAAAAGAAATTAAACCACAATAGGATATTGGAAATGCAATTGTCATTCAAAGAGGAGCTCTTGCTACCACTCCATATAATTAGGTAATATTTTAGATATACATTGTTATTTAGGAACATGTAATATTCATCAAGAATATTAATTGTGCTACTTCAGGAGCAACAATTAAAGTATGGTTATTGTGATATATGATTTCAAAATGACAAGTTTTAGTTGTTCCAAGAACATGTAGAGTTAATTGTGCTACTTCAAAAGCAACAATTATAGTTATGAACATATAACATTTGACAAAATTAAAAGCCTGAATTGTTCTTTAAGAACATGTAGCATTCTTCAGGAATACAAATTGTGCTATTTCATGAGCACTAATATTAAATCACTTCAGGTGAAAGACTAATATTTTTTAGAAACTCAATTGCTCTTTAGGAACATATAATGTTCTTTGGGATATAAATTGTGCTACTTCGGGAGCAACAACAATAACAATTCAAGAACCAAGATTCGTCCATCAATAACACATATTATATGAATTGTTCATCAAAAGTATATAATATTCTTCAGGAATATTAATTGTGTGCTGCTTCAGGAGCACCAAATTAAGATTGTATGTATATATAGATATAAATATTATACAGTATGCAAGGGAAAAAAACTTAAATATATAGTAAATACATTGATAATATTAATAACTCTTCAAGAGTGTGTAATATTCTTCAAGAATATTAAATTGTGCTACTTCTGGAGCAACAATTAAATCACTGAATTTCTACTTCAGGAGCAACAACTAAATTATTTCAACAAATAATTTTGAGTTGCTCGTTAAGAGCATGTGATATTCTGCAGGAATATGAATTGTGCTACTTCTGGAGCAACAGTCGTGATTAAAGCATTAAATAAACAAACAAATAAATAAAAACGTACGTAGAAATATTGATTGTAAATGCTCTTCAAGAGCATGTAATTTATTTCAAAACATTGATTGTGCTACTTCTGGAGCAACAATTTAAGTTTAAAATATGGTTTTGAATTGCTCTTCAAGAGCATTAATATTCTTCATGAATATGAATTGTGCTACTTCAGGAGCAACAATTGTTATTTAACATTAGATAAACAAACAAACAAACAAATAAATAAATAAAAACGTAAAGTAAAAGCTCTCCAAGAGCATGTAATATTCTCCAGGAATATTGATTGTGCTACTTCTGGAGCAACAAATCAAGTTGAAAATATGTTTTGGAATTGCTCTTCAAGAGCATATAATATACTTCAAGAATATAAATATATTGTGCTACTTCTGGAGCACACCCACATAAACATCTCGAATAAATATCATTATTTATATAATAATCTCTTTTCTTGAATGACGTGCAAGATCAAACCAAAGTAATTAATTTACTTGTTTAATCATGCACGACACTATTCTAACAACTATAATATCGATTGCAATGACAATATTATATATGCAATCTAATCAGAATATATATATATATATATATATATATATATATATATATATATATATATATATATATTATACCTTCGGTCCTTCGATTCGTGGATATCTTCTTTAGGAAGAAGAACGTTTTCGTGCTGATAACGTGTTATAAACTAGAGAGAATGTAGAGAATAAATAGAGAGAGCAGAAATTAGATGTGTATTATTATGAGGGTGAAGACATCTATTTATAGAGTACAAGATGAGCTCATGGCTTTTAGGGTTTACATGGTCATCACAATATATGGTAAGTATATATATAAAATATATTTACAACACAAGCTAACTTATACTTCCTCCATTCTATAGAAATATATTATTTTCCTTTTTGAGTTATCACATAGTAAGTGTCTTGTTTCTAATAAAACAAATAATGTGTAGACCAAATTTAACAAGCTACCACACAATGCAAGGTTCTTAATCTCTGTGTCTCATTTCTATGGTATCGTGGAAGTATTAAATATAAATACTGACTTCATAAGAACTAGGTTATTTGTTTTAAAATACTTGAACTTTTATTAAATTCCCTTTTTTTGACACGAACTTTAAAATTTGCTTGTAAATACATAAACTTTTGATTTGTTTGAAATTGCACATGGTTTAAAAATTTAGTGAAAGCAAAGTTGACATGACATTTTCCGGTGTGACGTGTCTGCACACGTGACAATCCAGTCAACATCGAACCAAAAGGTTGAAATTTTTTATTCTTGTAAATACACAAACTTTGCAATAATTTCCGTTTTGCACATGACTTAGAATTTATTTAAATTTGCACATAAACTTAGAATTTTATTTTAATTTTTAAATAAAGTTTGAATTTCATTTAAATCTTGTTATGGAAATAAATGTACTTTTTATGTAGGGTTTGTAAACTCCAATAAATTTGTAGAACTAATGTTAGTCCAGAGACGCGCTTCAGGTGTGGGTGTGTGTGTGGGGGGGGGGTGTTAATACACTTGAATGCAAATTCAAACTCAGAACGCGAAAGTCAGCTTTAGCTGAAGGTTGCAATTGAACTTTGTCAGTTAGCTTGATATGCTTTCTCGATTGCATGGGCAGAATATTCTCCTACTGAGTACAGTCCTACTGACTTATGTCAGTGAACAACAGTTCAGTACAAGAGTTGTGTGCGGAAGTGTAGGCCCTTAAAAAATGCGTCTCAGTTGAAAGCCCCTTTTTATGCTTGTTTGATTAAAACTCAGTTGGATGTTGAATGAACAGTTAAATCAATGCAACAGTTAAAATCAATACAACAATTTTTAATGTAGTTCGGACACAAATGGTCCTACGTCCACTGTCCTGAACTAAGCAAGAGTTCTTGTATTAATTATACTGAGCAAGCCTCAGCTGATCTGTTCACAGGACATATTCTTATATTGAGCAAGCCTTAATCAATCTGTACGCAAGACAGATATCTACTTATAGTCGTAGTGACTGTACAGATCTTAACCTTTGCAGGTTAGAATTTCTCCAACTAGGAAGAAGTTCTTACAATAAGAACAGTTCAATAAAATGAACTCCTAAGCTATTGGGTATTACAATAAGCAAGCTTAGATAGAGAAAAGGGAAAAATAATTCTCTAGAGAGAAGAACTAAAAAGATTCTAAGTCTAAGTGCAAGTTCTTCGCTTGAATGTTGCTTGTAAGTTCGCTAGAGAGTTTGAGCTTTGATTGAGCTTTGATTGCTTTGGTTCCTTGTACGTTGTCTTTCTGCATGAAGATTCTTCTCTATTTATAGTCTTCGATTTGTGAATAGATCCATTGGAGGGGGTCTAGACACGTGTCGAATAAGATAAGAAAAACGACCATAAATAATTTGAACGTTGAGTAGAGGCACTGTAGAGATTTCCTCTTTTTCCGGCTAGGAGCAGCTTTATGGCAGCAGGTAAGGCGTTGTCGGCTCCTTATTGGTCGAGGTCTATGAGAGTTGGTGATGCTTATTCATACTCAAAGTACGATGTGTTGACTTCCTCTGAATCATCGGACCTTCACCTGATTGTCCTCTATCGACATTCGTCTGAACACTTCAGTTCGCTGACTCGATTTCCTTTGCAGATTCAGTTGATCGATAGCTGACCAACTGACTTCCTCGATACTGAGTTCTTCAGTTGAGTGCATAATCTTCTACTGAATCAACAACTACTGAACTCTAACCTACTGAGTTCTAACAGCTGAACTCAACCTAAGCTATTACAATATCGAAGGCCCATCATTCAGCTAGGGATTTTAGGATTTTCAAATCTTATCATATACACTCATCCCGACAACTAAGAATATAGTTATCGAGTCTATTTTTTTATTATTATTATTATTTACAAGATTAAAACAACCTTTTTGTTTGATGTTGACTGGACTGCCACTTGTACAAACACATCACGCAGGGAAATGCAATGTCAGTTTTAATTTCGTCGGATTTTTGACTCATGTGCAATTTCAAACAAATCGAAAATTCATGTATTTATAAATAAATTTTAAAGTTCATGTATTTTAAGGCAAATAACCTTAAGGCAAAGTTCATGTATTTTAAGGCAAATAACCTTAAAAACTAATACTCTATTATTCTACTTTATTTAGTGATTTATACGCAATTTTCGAAGATGTTGAGTCAATTAATATATAAATATATATTGGTAATGTCAATTTATGTACTACTAGGTGTTTGCAAGCGATTTTATGCTTATCTTCCTTTTAATTATATAAACAATGTTTTAATGTTTGCAAGACTTTCTTCATACGATAACTTACTAAATAAGTAGTGAACATGTTAAAGGCTAAAAACATCAATTGAAATATTTATTTTTGGTATTTAAAAACCGTAATATTAGAAACTACAAAAAATCTATTTTATAATATTATATCAAAACCTCATACTTTCGCTTTAAATTAATTTTCCCAATTTTAAATAAAAATGTGATAGTAATAATAGTTTAACGATCTTTTATATATTGATAGTTAATTATTAATTAAGAGATATATTAAGCGTACACTTCACATACCTTAAGCACAATATAGTAAGACAGTGGTATACCATGAAACGTTGGTATATCATAAAATTGCAATATACCGTCGTGAAGATATAATTATACCCAAAAAGTGTGATATAGTATCAATATGAGACTTTAACCGTGATTTAGATACACGATATATACAAAAAACTTTCAGTAATGACCTGCGCCTAACTAGATAGCTTGATTTATTATAAGGAAAGTATAATAAATACGATGAAATTACTAATTCAATTATATTAATAGTATCTAACAAAACCGGGACCTACATATTGATTATACGAACATTCACGCTCTGAATTTCCTAATTCAATAACTTTTTCATCTTTGATTATAATTAATTTTTATTTCTAATCACAAATCGGAAAAGTCAATATATTATACGTAAATTCAGAATTTATAAGTTTTTAATGACAAAATATTCATAGTGATTGCAGGTGCATATGCATTTAGTTTTCGGGTTTGTGTTGGATTATCCGCTTCGACGTCGTGTTGTCGGCCAAGACCTCCTCTTACGTGGCGCCGACACGTAAACGAGACTGTAAATTATAGAATATTTTTGATTTAAATTTAAATATTAAATATTCTATTTAAATATTATAAAAGGCCGAAAATAGCAACCGAATCTCCAACCTCCCCTCCATAGAGCAGTCATATCGTAACAAATAATTCTCTCCCCCAATAATTTTTTGTTTTCAGTCAAAGGTTGATTTTAGCGCCACCGCATCACTTGATCGTGCAGCGTCGCCGGGAAACAAGAATCCGCCGAGTAAACTGTGTAAATCTTAGGGTTTCGATGAAATTGTGAATTAATTGAGTGGATTGTGTGTGGGAGATTATGGGTAGTGTACTCGACGCCACGATACTGCACCATGTGTGCATTGTGCTGAGTTTGCTATGGTTTCTCAATTCTTTCAACTGCTGCCACCCAATTGCGTATTTTCTCTCTCTAATATATCTATATCTGGTAAGATTTTTCATCTAAATATCCGTTAAAGATTTATTGCTAGGATGTGGGATGACAAATACGTGGTTGATTATTGAAGGTTCATGAACTGTATGTGCTGAAATTGAGAAAGAAGCTGCAGTTTGAGGAGAAAAGAGAATCCGACCAAAGACGGGTAATTTCATTTCTTTTTCGTTCTGTTTTTGGGTCTTCTTCACTTTCATTTTTATTCTAAATTTGCCCTTTTTAGTATTGCTGTGTGGAGTGTTACGGTTCACAACTTTATCAAAGAGAAAGAAAGATACTATGTTCCTATGTGTGTGAGAGGAGTTTCTCTCTCCTGAAGAAAAAAAAAATCCCCAATTGTGATTCAATTGGAAATTCTCAAACTTTTTCATGAACCAAAGATACCGTTTCACTGTACTTTGTTGTATAGGGGGGAGATTTATTTTGGGGCTATGGCAAATAACTTCTGATCATGCTTCCTCTTGATTTCTGTTTATGGTATTGAAATCCATGTGGTGCATATAATCTTTATTGTATGTATTCGTAGGTGCTTACGGATTCTGAGACTGTTAGATGGTTGAATAATGCTATTGAGAATATGTGGCCCATCTGCATGGAAGAGATAGTTTCTCAGAAAATTCTTCTCCCTATATTTCCGTGGTTCTTGAAAAAGTACAAGCCGTGGACAGTGGTATGAATCAAAACAATTCTCATGTTTTCAGTCATGGTGATTGGTTGATTTTGGCTGTCTTCATTATGGTTGTATCTTTTGGAGCTGGGGACAGTGTAGTTCTGCTTGTACCTAGTTGATTTTGTTTTAATCAATGATAATTCCATTTGCCTACATACAGAAAGGTATTGACGTTCAGCATCTCTACTTGGGAAGATCGCCACCAATGTTTACTGAAATGAGGGTTCTTCGTCACTCCAATGGTGATGACCACTTGGTAAGTGAGGCTGATTGTATATAAACAACATAAGTAGGTTGAATTTAACAGTATTTACTTTATGCTCCTGCATCCTGATAAAGTGGTGTTCATGTTAATCTTTGACAGGTTCTTGAATTGGGAATGAATTTCCGTACAGCAGATGATATGAGCGCTATACTTGGTGTGAGAATGAGGAAGAGGTTGGGTTTTGGAATGTGGACAAAATTGCATATTCTAGGAATGCATGTTGAAGGAAAGGCAAGATAAAGTCATGTGATGTTGTGATATTTACATAAAGAATCTCTCATTATCTTCTAATAAATGCAGATAAATGTTGAGATTTTTATTTGTTGGATGAAACATCCATTTTTTCTTCACTAAAGTCAGTTCTCTGTTTTTTGGGTCCAATATCGAGAAAGAGTTTCTGTTCGTCAGTAATTTTGGATAATTTTAGATTTCTGAAGTACTTTCAGCCATTTAAAGAAAGACAATATACAAACTTTTTTGCATAATTGAAATCTCTATTTTATTTACAAACGACAATTTGTAGGCAACTGCTACTGTATTTGTTTTGAACACTCATCAGCCCTAGTAATACGAGATGGTTTATGCAGGTATTGGTTGGGGTAAAGTTCCTGCGAGGATGGCCTTTTATTAGTCGCTTGCGTGTGTGCTTTTCTTCACCACCATATTTTCAGATGACCGTGAAGCCTATATTCACTCACGGTCTTGATGTTACAGAGCTTCCTGGGATAGCTGGCTGGATAGTAAGTACATAACTGGATTGCCAGTTCATAACACTCTCACAAACACACTTGCACTAGTGCATGCACAGAGAAACTATCCTTCTCAAGCTTTGCTTGATATGCTAATATCTGTTTTACATACTAGGATAATCTTCTTGCCCTAGTCTTTGAACAAACTCTAGTGGAGGTGAGATAATTTACTTTTATGGTTGCATAGCTGAAATTATTTTATTATAATCATTGTTAATGTTTTCACTTCTTTCCTTTTTAAGCCATTCACATTTGAATATTATTTATTTGGTACTCTTTACGGTAAGCATCTAGTAAGCCTTTAATGCCAAAATTATTTGCAATGCCTGCAGCCTAATATGCTGGTGGTTGATGTGGAAAAATTTGCGTCACCTCAACCAGGTACTCTAGTGCTCTTGGGTTGTGCATTTTCTTGGCTTATCAATCTAATATGAGCCTGAGTGATTGGTTTTATCTCCTTGTTTAGCATCAATGTTTTTTCTGGCTTATACTACACAACCAATTATAAAACCGCGACATGATAATAAAGGGATCGGTTGGATGGTTTTCCCCGTCTTTTAATTTTTGGGTGGCGGGCACATTTGTCAAACCGAAGGTTCTATGTTCTTTCTTTCCGTTTACTCAATATAACAATTATCAATTAGCAGAAATGATCCTTTTCATCCTGAAATGCATTCTTCTTAGGTCTTATTTGTTTGTTACATTTGATGGTTACCACATTTTGTGAAGTATTGCACATTGAGATTGTAAAATCAGACTAGTGGATTTATTCTGTAAAATCTAGTTGAAATGCTTTTGCTTCAAGTTTGAAGATGAAAAATGTCTAGCGAAAGTCTGGTTTTCCTTCCGATTCTCCAGTAAATCCTCTTTTTAACATTGAATTCAATTGACATTTCAATAATCTAGTACTATGGAAAAGTTTCTCTGTTAACTCATTGTTACTACTGTACCCAGCATTATAACATGTGTAATGGTACATCTTCTGGATTATATTGCATATCTTGTATTTTTTCCAGTTCAATTATTTTATTCAGCTAGACTTCTTGCATATCAGGAGATTGGTTCTCTGTTGATGCAAAGGAACCTGTAGCGCTTGCTATTGTGGAAATTCTTGAAGCCACTGAAATGAATCCGTCGGACTTAAATGGTTCGTTTGAGTATCTTTTCAGTATTTTTTACAAGATATTCTTGCTCAAACTCAAGTTAAATTTCAGGATTGGCAGACCCCTATGTTAAGGGACAGTTGGGGCCTAATAAATTTCGAACTAAGACTCAGAGGAAAACTCTGTCACCGAAATGGCATGAGGAATTCAAGATTCCTATCTTCACATGGGAAACAGAAAATATCCTTGTTATAGAAGCTCGTGATAAGGACCACATATTTGATGACATGATGGGGTGTGTTCTCTTTCAGTTTTAGTCTTTGATTTAGTTCATTTGTTTCTTGACCCCTCAAGGTTATGCTGTTGTTTCCTTTGTGTATTATCTGTCATATAATTGTTATATGCCACTTTTTGCTTTCAATTTCTAAAGCAGTTTTGCAATGCAGAGATTGTTGTGTAAACATCAATGATCATAGGGATGGGCATAGGCATGACCTGTGGTTGCCTCTAAAGAATATAAAGACGGGAAGATTGCATCTTGCAGTAACCGTGTCCAGTGGAATCGCAAAGGTATTCTCTTAAATGCAAAACTATTTGAGATCTTGCATCCTCTTCCTCTAATAAGAAGTGAGGTAAAATCATTTACTGGTGAACTCGATGATAGTAAAACTCTTGGCTACTTGATCGGTGGAAATGTATAGCTTGGGGGCAGAACACACATATACTAACATGTCTAGTAGGAGTGTTTAATTCCAAAATCGTCTCTATCCATATAGATAGAAATGATATTCAAGTTGTCCTTCACTATTTGTTCTTACTGCAGCTTGAAGCGCTGAAAGCATTGGTTATTGAAACAGGTTGAAGAACCTTCACCCGTCGAAGAAGATGGTGAGAAAAGGAGATCCTCCTCCACAGATGATTCTTCTCAAAGAGGATCATTCTCATCAAGATTATCCGAAAAATCACCAAAAGTTGCAGATAAGTTCGATCCAATTGATATTGAAGGCCAATCAGAGACTGGGATCTGGATTCATCACCCAGGCAGTGAGGTGGCACAAGTGTGGGAGCCAAGGAAGGGTAGAAAGACCAAACACTTGGATACCCATGAAGTTTGCGGACAAATCCAAGGCGATTCAGTCGCCGGCCAGAACGACAGCAGCAGCAGCAATGAGAGTGTAGATTCCGAAAAATCACGTTCAGCTAATCCGGTTAAGAGGGGGTTAAGAAAGATCGGCTCAGTTTTCAGACGGAGTCAGAAAGATCCCGACAAAGTCACCTCACCCACGGAACCCGAACCACCATCCCCGGTAGACAACATCAAGGCTTCAAACCCCAAGAGCCGTGTCCGGTTGATAATAGACGACACTGCTATCCCTCTCAATACTCCAAAAGGAGACACTGCTATCCCTCCCAAGACTCCAAAAGGCGACGAGAAGGAGTTGCCGGATGAAACATTGCCCGATAGCCCTAACCAGAGGCACGCCAAGGATATGGCTAAGAGCATTCTCAAACATGCTGGGAAAGCAGGCCGTGAATTGAGGATCTCGCTTTCACGGAAAACAAGAAAGGCCAAGGCTGATCAGCTGGACTCCTTGGATGATGATGAGTCCGTGGATGCTGGTTTGATCGGTCCGAGCTCAGCCATTTCTACTCCGGAATCGGCTTCAGATAATAGTTCATTCAAGTTGGAGGAGGGTATTCAGACATCAAACCTCGCCGGCAGCAATGATTCGAGTCCAACTGGTGCCAAGGTTTTGTAGAAAACATTTGCAAGCTTTCTCATGACAGACGTCGAAATTAATGTAGTTGTTATACTGTACAATAGTGTTTGATAGACCAATTTGTGAAGCTTAGTGGTGTATGTGTGTTCCATCAGTTGTACAAAGGAGTTGGATACCAATTTTCATACAAATTTGATTCTGATAGAAAGTTGTGGCATGAAGGATTTTTATATGTTCGGTACTCATCGTGCAAGAAAACAGAGATGGAAGATAGATTCAATGATAAGGTTGTGGAACTTCGATATAACTTCAAATTGTTCAATCATATTTATGCATCTTGCTAAGAAGTATTATTCAGATTGAATAAGATATGCAGTACTATTTGAATGTTCAATTGGAACATTATAAGTATTAACCATTTATGAGTAATGGATGAAGCCAGCCGAGACAACTAATTCACTGCACTACAATTTACTTGTATTTTCAATTTTCTTTTATGGTGTATATTTACGAAGCTTGTCAAGACAGTTTCTCCATATTTACATGAATGGAAATTTCTTACCACATTAAACACTAGTTGGGTAAAGATATTGATGTTGTTACAATAATTAATGAATTCAATATAAGAAAAGATAGTAAGTGTAATTTCATCAAAGATCCGTGAGCGCTAATATGATGTACAAATTTATCTTTAGATCCAATCCATATATATATTTTTTGATAACTTGTTGAAATATATATGTTAAACATCTAGACCTATTCCCACAAACAAATGTAGTCATCCTCTTCCATAGGCAACCCCTCTAACACTCCAAGCTAAGCCATATCTCTGGTGAAGCGGCCGAAGAAATAACCGGCCATCTCCATCTCCATCCATTCAAAATCTGCATCATGATCAGGAGATGTGGAGCAGCACTCCACCTGATCTACTTCAGAGAACCGATAGTCCTCTGAAGAACCGTCCTCTGAATCCATACATGAATCCTGATTAGTAATCTCAGGTTCGAGAAGACATAATTTTTGAGAGCTCATCAGCATTCAAATCATGAAAACTGTCATCAAGAAAGTGGTTCTCAGTTGAAGCAGCACAAGCCATTTTATGCTTACAAACTCAACTGATCAGAGAGAAAATATGTAGGATATAGTGAGAGAGGAGTAATAGGAAATGTCACAATGTGTTTTCTAGTGCAGATGTATTCTATTTATAGGATAATCATGTGCAAGTGCAACTACCATGGCTTTGCATGTGCAGTTGTAATAATTTTACTAGAGATATGCAACATCTCAACATTGAGGGGAAGCTTTAAAGACTACAAAGACATTCTAAACTAAGTAGCAAGTGAATAAAACATACTCCAATATCTTCGAAGACTTTCAGAATTATTATGACACTAAGACCTGCATCATATTAATGTCAAGACTGCATTTCTACAATTTCAACTTACAGTTTATCATCTCAATATGTGTTGGATTGTGGAATCTAAAAATACAATCGTTACAACTAGAAAATGGATTAGCTAGAGTCTTTTACGTTACAATGTGGAGCATTACTAACAATATCAAGAAAATTGCAGAGTGAGAATAGGATGAGTCCCAAGTTGGAGCAGAATCATCAGAATACCATTAATGATATTGAAGTTGGGGGAACTGTTTGCATCGGCGATATATACTTTCTTTTGAACGCACCCCATCGCCATAATACCAAGTACCTCAATTCTTCTACACACATGAATTGGACAATTGGTTGAAATGCAAACAATGTATATCGCTCCTTTATACCTTGGTCGACGCGTCGGATAGTTAAGATAAGGTCTTTATGGCACAGCAGAGAGCTTAGACATGTTTTCTAAAGATTCACCATTTGATATTTCCAATTATTTGAAATAGCCTACAAACCACACAGGAGAGTTAAACCACCCTTAATGTGAAAGGGTGACAGACACACACATAGCGTTTCCAATGGAATTTGAACTCATGACCTATCGGTCCCGGACCACCTACCTTCACCGCTATGCCATGCCATGCCATGGGGACAAACCAATTCTGCAACTTTCTTATTCATATTCGTGCAGAAAGAAATAATTAAATTTTATCATTAGTCCACTATGCAACTTAATTTCTTATTCATCATTCACAGAACTTATACAGATCCATGCTTCATCAGAGATCTCAAATCCAAAAGGAATATAACTTAATTCAAATGAAACAATAAACTAAATCTTCAAGAATTTGACAGAAAATTAATGCAACATTAACAATCAAAATTGGCCAAACATGGATGGCAAAGAAGTAAATTAGAGTCGACAAAATTCAAGACCTACACTTTTCACATAATTCCATATTTTCTTTTTCTTGAATAATTTTATAAAGCAGCCAATCATAGTGAAAGGCATGGTCTACGCACACACATACTAGCCTCCCTGAGCAATTTCATATCAAGGAGAAGACAAATAGTTAGGATGTAGTGGCGCAGCTAGGAAATCGAGCTAGTGGGGGCAAAATTTATCGGGTTTGAGTTTTCTTTGTATGGGGTTTGGGGGCGGAGCCCCCGAAAAAAAAAAAATTTAGCACATTTTTCTATTTATATCTAATTATACTTACTCTTTATGGCTTATTTAAGGATTATATTCTTCTTTCATGAATAACTCATATATTTTTTATATTTATTCGAAAAACATAATACACAATCCTATTTTGACATCACTCTAAATTTAGTTAAGAGAAAATTATGAAGAATAATAATATCTACTGTATGGAGCCACGAAAAGTATTATAATTTATGAATGCTTCCGGTCGTTTATTGAACCCTCGAGGCGTCCAGCCGTCCAGGTCAGCTAGCTCTGTACAGTTTGGTAGGGGTGTTCACAGTTTGGTAGCTCTGTCCAGCCGTCTAGGCCTCATGCATATAGATAATAAACATTTTATTATGTGATGTTGGCCTGTTGTTATTCATAATGGGTGCAGTTGGGCCACCCAAAAAATTTTAAATTGAAAAACATATTTAGAATATTAAATATATTAATAAATTTTATAATTAATTGGAAATTACGAAATTACACCTAACAAATTCTCGAATTCCAGTGGGGGCATTGGCCCCCACTGCCCCCCTTTGCCTACGCCACTGTTAGGATGATTGACTCAGAACATGCCACCAAACAGATGTCTAAAATATCACCTCATAATAAAATTAGCAACATTTTAATCATAATCATAAATGGCTTTAACATGTCTGAGTTTATGCACAATTGGTTCAAACAGTTAGTTCACCGCAATAAGGCATCTTGGCTGCCGACATATCAAACTCTAGCAAATAGTTTACTGTCTTAAGCCAAACTTATAGTTTTTGATTTACATCTAAAAATTAATTCCTCTTAGTGCCATAAAACAACTATACTTGTCTGTTGAAACATAGACCTGAAACAATATAAATTGGAAGCATATCAATAATAAATATGTTATAAACGGATCTCGAGATGAGAAAAATATGGAGTTGAGGGGAGTAGACCACAAGCTGGCTTCATTGATATCTTATCATCGGTAGTGATGGGATTTTGTAAACTGAAAATTATACTTGTATACTATGTTATCTATTTACACTATTTCTGTACTCCTATTTGATTGTTATATTGAGCATGTTTAAGTCTTATTATCTCGTATAAAGTTAGATAGTGTGTTATATTCCCTCCTTCCCGCTAAACTTGTCTTACTTTCCATTTTCGGCTGTCCCGCTAAACTTATCTTCATCCTAAAGTAGAAAAGGAAGGTGACATTTTTGTAAATATGGAGTCCCCATTTCACTCTAATTAAAGTAGAGGGTCCCAAATCTAACAACACAACTACCCATTTCTACTTACGTTCTTAATCTCCGTGCCGGAACCTACTAAGACAACTTTAGTGGGACGAAGGGAGTATTTCACATAGGACTACATAATTGGTCGAACTAACGAGATATAAACAAGTATCACCGCTAAGACAATTTTAGGATAAGTTGTCAGTTTAAGCTGCAATCTAAATAAAAAGTAACTTTACGAAGAGTTGTTCGAAACAAATGATATTTTACAAATGACACTTTCGTTCAAAACAAAAGATACTTCCATCAAGGATAGCAGTAGACGTGTATATATATATATATAGGGTGTGGTTTAGGGAGATCCACACTTCATAAGAGATATGAGAACCAATCCACACCTTATATTCCTTACAAATAAATGGTCAAGATTACACCACTTATTCTACTAAAAAAAAACAAGGGGAAAATGGCAAAATTGGAAGAAAGGAAATTAATTCTAATTTGAAGGAAGGGGAATAGGCAGGTTTTATTTCATTTCATTTTCTTTAGCATTCAAAGGAGACGGCGCCATTGGAGCGTTTCCTTGCGGTTTCGCTGTGCAAGCTCGAAATTGGGGGAGAATTCGTCCATTGTCAGTCGATTAACACGTTTATTTTGAGATTTTGTTGTTTCATTCGTCTTCCCCTCGATTCGCTGTGCACCACTCATTCTCACGTTTTGCAATCGATGAAAGGGGGAGGGGAGAACGGACGATTTCCGCAAGATCAGAAGAATTGGCTGCTCAATTGCGCAAATTAACAGGTAGGGTTTGAAAAAATTCGTTGCCTATTAGAAACCTAGGTGTGTTCTTCAAATTTGAAGTTCTTGAGTTTCAATTGGAGTGGGTTTAGTGTTTCTTGGTCAATTTCTTGAGTTTTGTTCCTCAATTTTTGTAGTTTCGTCCTTCGATTTACAATACTCATCGCGATTTGAGGGGCTTGAGTTACTGATTCGCGTTTGAAAATTCTTGAGTTTTGTTCCTCAATAGTTTCGTCCTTCGATTGACAATGTTAATTTCTTGAGTTTTGTTCCTCAATAGTTTCATCCTTCGATTTACAATAGTTTCATCCTTCGATTGACAATGTGAATTTCTTGAGTTTTGTTCCTCAATAGTTTAATCTTTCATTATCACAATCATCGATCTGTGTTTCATCAAGTAATGAAATGAGAAGTTTATGATTTCTTGGAGACAACTCGAAGTTTTCCGGGCCACCATAGTTGTCCACGTGCTCCCGATTCTCAGCTGCTATCGAGGCCATATTATTCAAGAAACAACTTGGAGAGATGTGAGAGAAACTGAATAATTTGATATGGAACAGATGTAAGTAAAACTCGTAGGTTTAAGACACAAGCTGTAGTGATTTTGCCCTTGAGCAAGCACAACCCTTTTTATAGGCAAATGATTTGTAAGGGACGGAGCTATGTGTGGGCAAGAGATGGCAAGCCATCCCTTATTTTTGTCCATGAAATACCTCCAATATCCTTAAGTTTTGAGTTTTGGATATTTAGTTTGGTAGAGTCAATTTATATAACTTGATGCAATTAATATATTATGTTTTTTGTTTGATGCAATTAATATATTATGTTTGTATTTTCTTTTTTCATGTACTTACTGATATAAAATTAAGAACATTTGAAGTATAAATAAACTATCATTTAAATATTTATTAATTCCTCAGTTAGATATTATTATTCTTCATAATTTCCTCTAATTAAATTTAGTGATGTCAAAATAGGATTGTGTACTATATTTTTCGAATGAATATAAAAAATATATGAATTATTCATGAAAGAAGAATATAATCTTTAAATAAGCCATAAAGAATAAGTATAATTACATTTAAGTAGAAAAATGTGCTAAATTTTTTTTTTCGGGGACTCCGCCCCCAAACCCCCGTACAAAGAAAACTCAATCCCCTGATTGTGCCCTCCCTTCGTATAAATCCTAGCTACGTCTTGTAAAGAATAAAGAGTGGAAGAATGAGTTGTGTTGTGTGGCACATGGTCTATCTTTTTCGTTGTCAAACATAAACCCACCAATCAAAAATTAAATTCAAGTGTTGTAAAGTCAGCCAATCATGTGACCTTGCTAGTATTTTAAAATAGGGG
This sequence comes from Lavandula angustifolia, assembly GCA_028984105.1. Classification (NCBI taxonomy): domain Eukaryota; kingdom Viridiplantae; phylum Streptophyta; class Magnoliopsida; order Lamiales; family Lamiaceae; genus Lavandula; species Lavandula angustifolia. The sequence continues at coordinate 11,107,884 of CM054817.1, forward strand.
CCGCTTGCACTAACAAAGGCTAAATAAGTTATATAAAATATCTTTGTCTACCACCAAAAGACACACTTGGAAGTGTTTTCATACATGGTCTAAACAAGGCAGAAATATAATGCATCTACACTAGAAACACACAATATTTTCAAAGATTATATTTCACCGAATAGGTGCAAAGTGACCAATGAACTTATCCCACTTAAATAAAGCACGTCAACAAAAAAAAGGGTGTAATGTGATTAGTAATAATAAAAAAAAAAGTAAGAATCGATAATTATTTATTTTATGTTAAGTGACTCTTACAATATATACAGATATCATTACGTCGATCGGGTATAACATTTCATCCTTTTGTGATTAATTAATTCTAGATATATTTTAGTGTAGGGATCTACTTTTTAGGTTAAGTCCTACGTATATATATACATGCGGCGACTACAAATAGGGACAAATGTAGAATTTAGGGGAAAAAACACTAAATTTTCAGCAAATCATAAATAAATTTAAGAAAATGATGATCAAATACCCCTATGGTTACAAATCAAACTATTTATACTAGGAGTGCAACCATAATTATATTTTTTTTAGACGACCAAAATTACCCTTAAAAGAATTCAGAGATTGCATAAAAGATAAGAGGATTCAAGTTCCACAACCCAACATGTATGACTATTATTGTAAGATTAGGCTAAAGGTTTTGGGCCAATTACTTCCTACAGTAAGATGAAGTATGTTTAGTTTTTATATTATTCGTGTCATCGTGTGTGTATGGTTTTATCTCTTTCAACATAATAGTCGGCAGATTCAGACCTTTCATACACGATGGATAAATTACACATACACTAAAACAATAAAACGTGTATATAATTATATTCTCGTGGTTGGAAAAGAAATATTACTTACTCCGGCCTAATATTATTATCCTATATTCCTAATTCGAATGTCCGCTATTATTGTCATATTTTCCAAATTGCAAATAAACTTACCACCTGTCATCTATTTTTTGTGTGGCGGCTATTAATACTTATCTCTTTCAACCAACTCCACATGATACTCTCAACTTATCACATATTTCTCGATTCTCATATCGGAAACTAGTGGGTCATCAACAATTAAACACCAAAAACTATGTTTTTTAATTCCCAAACCGAAAAGAAACAAGAAAATAATACCATAATAAAAACTACTATATAGAGGTTATTCTTAAATATAGATTTGAGATGCATCTTACATTCAATAGATATTATGAGATTATTATGATTACTAATTTATTAGTTCGTTATTTTGTTGGTCATCTGTTTAGGTTTCTATTCGTTATCATTTTGGTATGGTTGTATTATTGGAAAATGGTCATTTTTGGGCATTTCTTAACGTTGTTCAGTACTTGATTTTTATTATGTATATTTTCTGTTATGTTGGTGGCTCAAATCATAATCTTTTAAGGAAATTGAGTCATATCCCACATCGAAGAATTAATGATGATTACGATTAATTTCACCTATAAATAGATAGGTTATCTAATTATTTTACGTGTGCTTCTACGCATCATAGCCCGCATGTTATGGGATTAGTTAGTTGAACTAATTGACCATGTTTTTGTGGGGATGTGTTTTTGGGTCTAGGACCATATTCCGGAGGCCCATTTCGTATTCTCTCTTTATTAGTAGATTGTTTCTCTACCGCCCGTGGATGTAGGTCAATTGACCGAACCACGTTAAGTTTCTATGTCCTATTATTTTCTCTTTGTATTATTCTTTGTTATTGTTTCCATTGGGTTCCAAGAACCCTTTCGTCACGTTTCGGACCCTCCAAAACGTGACAAAATACCAACAAAAGTCTCAATGAGCTTAATCCAATAACGTGAACTTTACTTCAAGGTGCTTAACGTTGAGTTCCAAGAACCCGTTCGTCACATTTTCCTTGGCAAAACGATATCCCAATAACGTGAACTTTACTTCAAGGTGCTTCATCCTCTCCACATGCTTCACCTCCTTCAAAAGCCTATAAATTTCTCTAACCACTATGTTATAAAATACGAGTAAACGAAATATGAGAAAATAAACAAGAACACAAGAATTTACGTGGTTCGGTCAATAGACCTATGTCTACGGACAGAGGGAAGAAAATCGACTATAAAAGAGGAGAATACAAATTCGGGTCTCCGGAATATGTTCCTAGACCCAAAGACTAATTCTTAGATGTGTACATCTTAAATAATGAGGGAACCTATCTATTTATAGGGAAAAATTAATGATAAACTTCATTAATTATCCGATGTGAGATAAGACTCAATTTCCTTAAAGGATTAAGTTTTGAGCCATATAACATAACAAATCTCCACCTTGGCGAAAATTCCCTAAAAAATATGAACAAACTCCAACCATAATAGGAAAAACTTCACCTCCTCCACAAAACCTCTAAGAGCATAACTCATAAAGTAAGGCTAACTAAGTTCAAGCAATGCTTGAACTTAGCAAGGGGAAGTACCTTTGTCATCATATTTGTAAGATTGTCATGAGTACTAATTTTGCTCATAACTATATCACCACGAGCAACAACTTCACGTATAAAGTGATAACGCACATCAATGTGCTTAGTACTCTCATGAAACATCTGATCTTTTGTGAGACAGTTAACACTTTGACTATCGCAAAAGACGATAGTAATCGCAACTCTTTCTTCAACTCCCCAAACAAACTTTTCAACCAAATAGCTTTCTTACAAGCTTCTATGATGGCCATATATTCAGCCTCCATAGTGGATAACGCAACTGTGCTCTGCAAAGTAGACTTCCAACTAATAGCACAACCACTAATGCTGAAGATATAGCCCGTAAGAGATCTTCTTTTATGTAGATCACCGGCAAAATCTGAATCTACATATCCAATAACTTCATCACTAGTCTTCCCAAACCTCAGAAAAACACCACTAGAACCTCTCAAATAACGAAAAATCCATTAAATTGCTTTTGAGAGTTCTTTTCCAGGATTTGCGAGGTATCCGCTAATAACACTCACATCATGTGCTAAATCCGGACGTGAACATACCATAGCATACATGAGTGACCCAACTGCACTAGAATATGGAACTCGTGACATGTAGTCAACCTCCTCATCTGACTGTGGCGACAAAGAAAATGAGAGTTTGAAATGAGCTGCTAACGGAGTACTAACCGGCTTTGCATTCTGCATAATGAACCGATGGAGAACTTTTTCAATATACCCTTTATGACTTAGGCATAATGTACCGACTTTTCTATCTCTAATAATCTCCATACCAAGTTTCTTCTTTGCAGCTCCTAGATCCTTCATATCAAACTCAGCATTGACTTGGATCTTCACCTTCTTAATCTCATCTTAATTGTTTGCAACTATCAACATGTTATCAACATATAATAGGAGATACACAAATGATCCATCTTCTCCAACTCTGTAGTAGATACAACTAAGTGAAGCACTTCTTTTGAATGTATGTGTTGTCATAAAATGATCAAAAGTCTTATAACACTGCCTCTGTGACTGCTTCAGACCGTAGAGAGATTTCTTTAGGAAACATACATAGTCTTCCTTTCCAACAACTGTGTGTCTTTCAGGCTGTTGTATGTAGATGTCTTCCTCTAGATCTCCATGTAGAAATGCGGTCTTCACATCAAGCTGCTCAAGCTCCAAATCATGAATAGCAACAATACCAAGTAAAGCCCGTATTGAAGTATGCTTCACCACCGGGGAAAATATATCATTGAAGTCTACACCGGGAATCTGGCTATAACCTTTAGCTACCAATCGCGCCTTGTATCTTACATCTTCAACTTCTGGTGTGCCTTCCTTTTTCTTAAATACCCATTTGCAGCGAACAACTTTCTTGTCTTCAGATAGCTTCACTAAGTCCCATGTATCATTCTTGTGAAGCGATTCCAACTCCTCTTGCATAACACCAATCCATTTTGCAGAATCTTCAGAAGTAATTGTCTCCTTGTATGAGGAGGGTTCCTCACAAGACTCAACTTCCTCAGCCACATTCAAAGCAAAAACAACCAAATTACTTTCAATAAGTCTTTCAGGACACGTCTTCCTCTATCTTTTGCAATACAGTGTTGTGGACCTTCAGGTGGTGGTTCATTATTTGAAATCGAATGTTCTTTAGAAGCTGCCACATATTTTGATTCGATCTCCACCTCAACTTGTGAGCTAGATTTTTGTTGAACATCAATGCAAGAGTCTTTAGGAGCTACAACGCGTATTATTGAACTTTCATCAAAGATAACATCCCGACTAATTATAACCTTTCTTGTTTCTGGACACCAAAGTTTGTAACCCTTCACGCCATGCTGTTAGCTTAGAAAAATGCACTTTTTTCAATGAGGATCCAATTTTCCCTGCACATCATGCACATATGCGGGACAACGAAAAATCCTCAAATCAGAATATTTGGTGGAGTACCAGACCATACCTTTTGTGCAGTCTTCTTGTCAAGAGCAGTAGAAGGAAAGAGATTGACAAGATGACAAGCCAAATTTGCTGCTTCAGCCCAAAAACTCTTTGGCAGACCAGAATTGAGAAGCATGCAATGTACCTTCTCCATCAATATTCTGTTAATCCGTTTGGCTACACCATTCTGCTGTGGAGTATGACGAACAGTGTGATGTCTCACAAATTCCTTCAGCCTTGCATAGAGAATTAAGCTCGTGGGAACATAACTCTAGACCATTGTCTGTATTAAGACGTTTCACAAACCTCCATGTCTGCTTTTCTATCATAACTTTCCACTCCTTGAAAGTGGAAAACACTTCACTCTTCTGCTTCAGGAAGAAAGCACAAACCTTTCTAGAGTAATCGTCAATAATAGTCAACATATAACGTGCGCCTCTATTGGAGGGCACCCTAGACGGACCTCAAACATCAGAGTGGATGTAATCTAAAATACCTTTTGTATTGTGTGTTCCTTTAGAAAACTTAACTCTTTTCTGCTCACCCAAAACACAATGTTTACAAAACTTTAGTTTGTTGATGCCCTATCCATCAAGAAGTCATTGTTTTCCCAGTTCAATAATCCCATTCTCACTCATGTGTTCAAGGCGTAAGTGCCACAATCTAGTGACCTTGTTGTCTGTCAGTGACGTGGTAGCTACTGCAGCATCTCTCGTGATTGTGGAGTCTTTTAAGACGTGCAAATTTTAAGTTTTTCTATGTCCCTTCATCACTATAAGAGAGCCTTTGCTAACCTTCAGAACTTCATTTTCACCAACATACTTGTACCCTTTAGACTCAAGGGTATTGAGTGAGATGAGATTTCTCTTCAATTCAGTTATGTCTGACATCTCCAAGTGTTTGAAGCACTGCATCGAACATCTTAATTTTGATGGTTCCAATCCCTACAACCTTGCAGGGTGTATCGTTTCCCATAAGCACAACTCCTTTTAAAACTGAATCATATGTTGAAAGCCAATCTCGATTGGGACTCATATGATATGTGCAACCAAAATCTAGAATCCATTCATAGCGATGCTCACGAACCAAGTTGGCAGCAACAAGAAGGTCACAATCACTCGAATCTTCATTGGCTACTCCGGCCTCACCAATTTCTTGTTCCTTTTTTTTTGTGTTTTCCAGATGTATTACCACTAACCTTATCATTTGGATTCTTCTGGTTCTTCTTCTCTAACTTCCAACATTCAGATTTAATGTGACTGGGTGTGTGACAATAATTACACTTAATGCGAGAGTTCCTTGATTTCGATATCTCTTTTCTTACACCACCAAAACTATTTTCTTACACCTCGAGCAGTAAGACCCTCTCCAAAATCCTCAAAATTACTAACAACTTGATTAATCCTCTCTTTCGAGAATAAGGCATAAAAAACTTCATCAAGCGTCAGAGTATCACGACTATACAAAATAATGTCACGAAACGTACTATACGATGAAGGTCGTGAACACAATAACATCAAAACCAAATCCTCATCATCATACTTAACTTCTAAAGCTTCTAAATCAACAACAGTTTCTTTAATTGCTGAAGTATGCTCTTGTAGAGATGTACCTTCTACCATGTGATGAGAGTATATACATTGGTTTATATGTAATTTACTTGTGAGACTCTTGGTCATGCACAATTGTTCTAGCTTCAGCCATAGTCCATCAGCGGTTGTCTCTTTCAGGACATCCTGCAGAATTTGATTTGATAGATGAAGGTGTATGTGAGAGAGAGCCTTACGATCCTTCTTTTTTTTTTCTCCTCACATGCAGTGAATCGGGCATCTTTTCAAATCCCAACAAAGTCTCGTCCAAGTCCATATGAGCGAGAACTGCACACATCTTCACTTGCTATAACGAAAATCTGGTGTTTCGATCTAATAGCGGAATATCGTACTTCATATTCGCCATCCCAAACCCGAGGTTGTAACCTAGGTCGACATCCACTTGGCGCGCTTGGTCGTAATCTTTTAAGGAAATTGAGTCATACCCCACATTGAAGAATTAATGATGACTATCATTAATTTCACCTATAAATAGATAGGTTCTCTAATTATTTTATGTTGGTCCCGAGTGTACGGTCAGGTGTAGAGGGGGGGGGAGGGGGTGAATACACCTGATTCGATTTCTCAACTTCGACCTCGAACAGTCCTATTCAGGATGGTGTCGGATCGATCAAAGCAGATTCTGCATAACCGACAAGCGTTCCGAATCGAGTTAAAGGCTAAGAGTACTGACTCAGCTGAGATCTGCTAACTGACTAGGTCAGAATTCAGTATCTACAGTAAGAGTTCAGTGCGCGGAATAGTGTAGGCCCAAATCAGTTTTTGTGAGAAAACGTTTTAAGTCTCAGTTAAGTAGATTAAAAGTTCAGTATGCTGAGACAGTTGATTGATTTTAAATATGATGTTCAGTATGAATAGTAAAATCAATGCAACAGTTAAGAAAGCAGTAAGAGACACAGGATTTTTAAAGTGGTTCGGATATCGCTCAAATCCTACGTCCACTGTCCCGAATGATCAGGAGGCTATTTATTATCCTGAGTTAGTCTCAGTCAGCTTGCACACTGGGCAAAGCCGCGTCTTGGTTTTTATACTGATCCAAGTCTCAGTTTACCACACTATCAAACTTAAAGTGTTTGACAAACTTCTCCAACGGTGAAGGAGTCCTTATACAATAAGGATTGGGTTCAAATGTGAACTCCTTCGTCTAAGCTATGGATAAGAACAGTTGAGCTTAGGGTTAGAGGGATAGGGAATATGAGAGAGTAGCTTCTAGATCGACGAACAGCTGAAGGTAAGCTATAAGTTCGTGTAACGTCGATTGGATACTAGAGGCTTTATATGTCGGTTTAGCTTGATTCCCTATGAGCTAGAATGTAGTCTTTCGCCGGAGATTGTTCTTCGAGTTCTTGCTAAGACTTTGTTCTTTGGAATTCGCTCGTTTTCGCGCTCTCGTTTTCTTGCTTATTGGTTAGCTTCAAATCTTGAATGATCCCTCTATTTATAGAGCAGAGATTGAAATAGATCCGTTGGAGACGATCTTCTTCTCTCTCTCTCTTTTTGGTAGTAAACGGCTCTTTTGGTGTAGGTAACAATGTACTTTCCCACCTTTTTAGGTAAAAGGTTGACTGCAGCTTTAGCAGGTGAGAAGACACGTGTATGCTTGTCATTCGTCGAGGTGGATGGAGTGGTTGAGACAGCACAGACTTCGAGACAGACTGAAGCTGACTTCTCTCTTCCTCGTACATGACAATGCTGATTGTCTTTCAAAAGATTCTGATAGTCCTGAAGACTATCTGCCGTTGCTGAGTCTGACCTTGTATTCGGTAGATGAGACCGCCGAGATAAGTCTATCGAAGATCGGCTACGAGTTCGGTGAACTACTCCCGCCGAGTTCGGTTCGACCGACTCTCTCGATCCCTTGCTCCTACTGAGTCCAGTATCACTGAGTCTTCTACACTGGTGCTGAGGCAGATAAGCTACTGAGCGCCTTGACCAGAGCAGAGTGTCTACTGAGTCTGAAACCTCAGAGACAAAACAGATACAAGGGAATGGTTCATCATTCCGATAGGGTTTTGGGATCTTCAAATCTTTAGACAAGTACAGAGCACAAGGCTACTGAGCTTAAGATCAGTGTCCAAGACCGAATCACTTCCCACTGAGTGAGACAGTGCTGAGGATGGAATCATCACCCAACAATTTCCCCCTATTTGATGATGCCAAAACCTATCATCTATGTCCTATCAACTATGCTAAACACTAACTTACTCAGAAACAGAGCTCCTTACAAATATTACAAGTAGGATCAGTGGAGTTGTCTGGTAAGTGCTAGACTACTGAGGGAGACAGGGCAGAACAATTTCCCCCTTTACAATAATTTCCCCCATGCAACAATTTCCCCCTAAGAGAAATAGTAACTCTATGAAAGTCTAGTCTATCAGAAATCTAACCGAGCAAAAACTGACAAGTAAATAAACAAAGTGAGTGTGTGTCAGTAATCACTTCAGTGATTCTGAGTGTTAAAGCATAAAGCAAACACGGCTATTTAGACAACAAGTAGTTGTCAGAGCCAAAAGAAGATTTGTATATATATGATAAACAGTTCAGTACATTACAAATCTTGCTAAGCTACAAGGAGAACTAAGAAGGAGAACCCTTAAACTGCTGAATCCTATTCATGAAACCTTGGGATTTATCTTCAAGCAGTGGGACTCCATACATTCTGAACATGTTCTTCCTTAGCTTCAGGTATTCGGCAAAGTCTGCTGGTTCATCTTGTTCTAGACCTCTGTTCAACGCAGCATTCTTCACTTCTTGTTCAATCATTCCGAGATGTACTGAGTCGTCTTGTCTTCTGGGTGGAGGAATGATCCTTGCTTCAGGAACGCTTACAACTACCCCTTCAGTTACTGCTCTGTGCATATATGGGTAAAGATCAGGTTCAGTAATGGTCATCCACTCGACATAGGCATCAGCCTTCGACATTTCAGGCCAGAATCGCCAGAAATAATTTTTCTTGATAAACTCTATCTTGGCCGATTCCCATCTCTGATTGAACTGAATAGGCATCCATTCGTCTGATCTCGGCCATCTATGTGTTTTCAGATCGTTTGGCTTCCTGAACCTTCTGTATCGATAAGGAATGTCAGCTTTCGAAGGAACTCTCAGCCTGGCCTCTTGTTCAGTACGCTTCCTGAGTGCCTCAAGGTCTGCCAAATGTATCCTCTGCCTGGCAGCCTCTATTTGTCTAGCTTCCTCTCCTCTGTAGAGATATCTATCCATCTGAGCGAAGATTTCTTCAATTTTCGCATCTTGCTCTTGAGGCTTCGAGGAGCTTGTTGTTCGAGTCGCAGAGGTACCGGATTTGGTTTTGGATGTACCTTTCTTTGCTCGGTGCCTTTTTTGCTTTGTTGCCTCTCCCTATCTTCATCATCTTCAATTCGAGTTTTCGGGAGGCAATCTAGCGGGCGCCTTCTTTTTTGCACCGCGTGCTTGGTGCCTTAGTCTTTCCTTTAGCGAGGCTTAGACTTTGGTTTGTTGGCGGCTTCAAGCATCGGCGATCTCCCTTGCCAGCTTCTCATCAGCGGCAATCTGAGCCTCCTCCTCAGCTGAGATGTATCTCTTGGGTTTCTTTGCTGGAGGGGTCGGGAGTTTCAGAATTTTCTTACCTTTGCCTTGAACAGGTGGAGGTAGAGGGACTTCTTCATCATCATCTGAGTCCTCTGAGTCCTCTTTCTGTTCAGCATACTCTGCAACCTCCTTGATGATATCAATGGGAGTCTGGGTTGCATGAGTAGCCTGGGATCCTGAGCCACTTGGGCCGGTCTCAGCTGTGCTCGCAGCTGGGACACCCTGGGCCTCACCCGTCTGAGTCTGAGTCTGAGTCTGGGATGACTTCAGTGTAGCTTCCCCCTTAGATTTTGGACTTTTGGTGGGGGTCAGCTTCTCAGTACTCTGTTTCTTGCCTTTGGTCGGCTCAATACTCTTCCCTCTTCTACTTTCCCCCTTTTTGGCATCATCAATTGCAGCCGGGGTTGGGATAAGTATTGTGTTCTGAAGGCTGTTGAAGGAGGTTGACAACGACTGAATTTGATTGTGGATGTCTGTCAGAGCCTCATGCAGCTCATTCCTCTCAGAAGTTAGAACTTCATCATATTTCTTGTAAGAGAGTTCAGCTGCAGCCTTTACCTCATTCAACTTCTCAGTGATCTTGTCTTCCAAGGCCAGTTGGATATTCTCAAGTCTTTGTTCAGTGGCCTCGGATTGTTCAGTGATAGCGTCAGTATGAGCCAGTTTAGAAGCCAAAAATTCATCAAGTAGCTTGGCTTGGCTCTCCTGAAAGATCTTGAGCTGAGCTTCGAATGGACTTGTTCTTCGAGCCAACGCTTACGAAATAAGCGCGAAACATCGGGGGCGGCCGATGGAGAGATAGAAGACTTCGGCCCACGAAGTTCTTTAGTCGTGGCTTGAGCGATGCCGCTTCCATGTCCTATGGATAGCCTTCGCAAGATCTCGATTTTTGATCCCTTGAGCAGTTAAGGCTTTTGCCACTGATCGAGATCTCTTTGCGGTCTGGCTGGGCGCTGCTTCGAAAGTCGACTGCAGCAAGAGCTGAGCGGGCTCTGCTGAGGACGAAGCACCAGCCTTGGACTTCTCAAGACCAAGGATACCGAGAGGAATATCAGGAATGTCAGCATGTGTATCCTTGTCCTGGAGTGATCCCTTATCAGGTTGTCCAGGGCCTGAATCCTTGGGTGGGTCCTGGTCGTCATGATCTGACCCATCTGAGGGTGCTGAACCTTCTGCTTGTTTGTCATGTATCATTGCAAGCATAGCGGCCCTCAGATTCTCCATGGTGCTTGAGGTCGGCGGGCTCGAGTAGCCTATTTGCCGCCTCAACTTCATCTCTTCTTCATGGAGTTGCTGACAGGAGTAGTGGAGAACAAGGCGAAGTAGATGCGGCCACTCCTGAAAGCGAAGAAGCATGTGGAGCCTTCCTGATTTGGCAATGATCATCAAGTCTGAATGATCAGCAAGCTCCGGTATCTGTTGAAGGATCTCACGGGAGGCTCGAGATAAGATCATTGAAGCTTCCATCCCGATTGATTCACCTTCAGATGCGTCTCAGACTCCAAGTCTATGTGTGAAGTCTGCTCTTCCGTTGGAGGGACCGAGCCGAGTGGAGGGACGAGAAAGGGGGGCCGTCTAGGCGCCGAATATCTGCGCTCCGAGCTTCGAAGCATCCCCTTGGTTTCTTTCGGTGGAGACGATCTTCTCCACCGACCGAGTCTTCTCGGAAGACTCGGACTCATCAACCACCGCAGGGCCGAGTAGTCCTCTCGGAAGCTTCGTTCGGCCAGGCACCTTCGGAACCTCCTCAGTAGCTGGCACCTAAACGACTTTTTTTAGTTTCTTTGCCGGTGCCTTAGGAGTTTTAGCGGGAGGGGTTCTTTTCTTTGTAGGCGTAGCCTGCTGAGGCTTTGATTGCGGAGAGACTGCTGAGGGTCCTGACCCTATCCGCCGAAGTCTTCTTTGTCTTGTTGTGAAATCTGACCTTCTTCACATTGAAGTACTCCTTGCACTGTAGGTGATAGGCTCAGATCCACATAAATCTTCGATCATGATGGACAGTTTGAGTCCATACAGTAATTTGCCCTTTGCGCTCAGCATGTTCGATGCCTTGTCGAACTTAGCGACCCGAGCCATGAATTCACGGAGAAAGAACTCCGTCCAGTTAATTTGGGCTCGGTCGTATATAGCCATCATCATCTGAATCTTAGGCCTCGACACCTGGTCAAACGACCCTGCTTGGCTTGTCAGTAGCTGCGTGACAATGTAAGCAAGTGCCCTGAACTGAGGCAACATGCCGTTCTTCGGAAAAGCAGCTACGAAAGTAGTGGGCTTTCCACGTAAGACGGTAAGATATTCATCAACTCGGTCGTCTCCGTACCCAATCTGTACTAATTCCTTCGGAGGGGCGGCATCAAAGCTCCGCTTCGGGGCTTCCTTGATGGACATCTCGCTTCAGCTCCATAGTGGCGTCTTGGATAGAATGGACAACAAATCTCGCCACTATGTCTCCGCACACTTCGCCCGAATTCAAGTACGCTTACGCAACTTTGTCTCGGGAGGAAGTACGAAGGCCTCCTAGACGAGAAATTTCTCCGGCCACGACTCGTGCGTAGCCGAGAAGATCTCATCTATATACACCGGGATCGCATGAATAGAAATCCATGGTGGGTTCAAACCACACGCGATCCTTCTCCAGAATGTTCTGCATATCCGCTGGAGATATCATAGAGATATTGGTTTCCGCCATTGTACCTATTACACGAAGTTGTTATCAGTATCGATTTTTAAATAAAACAGTTTAATACTAGATACTAATCAATAAAGATCAGCACATAAGTAACTTCATGTAGGCATACCGAGAATTTTATCGAAGAGAATGTAAGCAAATGAGGGTTTTTGCACAAAGGTATTCTCGGATTTTTAAGAGGTAAGATTTGATCGAAATGTTAAGCGCGAATATGGCGGTTCTAGAAGATGAACAGTTATCGATCTAAGGCTGAGTTTAAACCTACTTTATGACATGGACGGTTAAGATTCAATATTATATAAGGTAATGATCACAAAAGCCGTCTAAGTCAATGCAAGTTGTAAACATGCCTAAAGAGTAACTATGATAAGACATGAATTTAATGCGCACAAAGTTCAGCAAAGTTGTGCATAGAATGTCGTGTATTAAATGTAATCTGTTATCAATAAATGACAAACTAAGAGATATTTAAATCATGCTGAATCTCCATAATAAATGCTTATCATTGTTGCATTAGATACTATAGAGTAGAGATACGCAAACCTATCAGCTGAACATAGTAGTCAGTTGATACCTCGTGTAGATGGTTTTCTGAGTCTCTACGTACTGAACTTACTCAGTACTGAGTGATCATTCCCCCTCACTGGAATGTTCCTCTCCTGAAACCTTATTACTAACTGGGGTCAGTAGGGTCCAAAGCAGACCTAGCTCTACCGAAAGTTCTCCCGAATGCGGGTTCGCCTAGAGGCTTGGTCAGTATATCGGCCCTTTGTTTGTCGGTATGGATCTTTTCCATCCCGATATCCTTCTTTCGACATGGTCACGAATGAAGTGATGTCGATGTTCACGTGCTTGCATCTCGTGTGAAGAACGAGGATTACGAGTGATTGCAATAGCACCGGTACTATCGCGAGAAGATCGGCACTTCATTACGAATGACGTCATAGTCTCTCAGCTGCTGTCTCAGCCAAAGGATTTGGGCGCAACAACTTCCAGCAGCCATGTATTTAGCTTCAGTAGTCGACGTAGCTACTGAGTGCTGTTTCTTTGAAAACCATGAGATCAGCTTGCTGCCAAGGAACTGACACGTTCCTGAAGTTGATTTTCGGTCAATTCTACATCCTGCATAGTCAGCATCAGAATAGCCAGTTAGTTCAATATTATCATCAGCCGGATACCATAAACCTATGTTGGGTGTGCTTCTGAGGTAGCGAAGAATCTTCTTTGCTGAGTCCAGATGGCTCTGCTTCGGATTCGCCTGAAATCGAGCGCATACAACTACAGCATAAGTTATGTCAGGACGAGTAGCTGTTAAATATAATAAAGAACCAATTATAGCACGGTATTCAGTTTGATCTACTGATACTCCCTCTTTATCAAGATCGATCTTCATATTCGTGTTCATCGGGATCTTGATAGGTTTGCCGGATGTGCCGCCGAATCTTTTGATGAGGTCTCGAGTGTATTTGCTTTGATTGATGAACATTCCTTTGTCAGATTGCTTGACTTGAAAACCAAGGAAGTAGTTCATTTCTCCCATCATCGACATCTCGAACTTGGCCTTCATCATTCTTTCAAACTGCTGACACATAATGACATTCTTCGAACCGAAGATAATGTCATCCACATAGATCTGCACGAGTAATAGGTCGTCTTCCAGTCGAATGCTGAACAACGTGCGATCTACTGTGCCCTTCTGAAAACCTTTCTGAAGAAGAAACTCAGACAGGGTATCGTACCAAGCCCTGGGTGCTTGTTTTAACCCGTACAGAGCCTTTCTAAGTCTATATACTTGATGTCCTTGCTGAAAGCCGGGTGGTTGTTCCACATAGACTTCTTCTTTCAGCACGCCGTTCAGGAACGCAGACTTCACATCCATTTGATAAACTCTGAATCTTTGATGTGTTGCGTAGGCTAGGAATAGTCTAATTGCCTCCAATCTTGCAACTGGAGCGAAAGTTTCATTGAAATCTATTCCTTCAGCTTGACAGTAGCCTTTAGCCACGAGCCTTGCTTTGTTCCTGACTATAACGTTGTTTTCATCTCGCTTGTTCTTGAAGACCCATTTGGTTCCAATGACATGTTGATGCCGGGGTCTGTCTACAAGCTCCCATACTTCGTTTCTCGTGAACTGATTCAGCTCTTCCTGCATAGCAATAATCCAGTCAGCATCTTTAAGTGCATCCTCAATATTCTGAGGCTCTTCAGTAGATAAGAAGCAGGAAAATAATGCGCTTTCTCCTTGACAGAATCTGGATCTTGTCTTGACATGTGCTGAGGGATCTCCAATTATAAGATCAGCAGTGTGAGCATCTAGCCACGATATACGATGTTTTAACTCTTCATCTGAAATTTGTTCAACACAGATAGTAGGTGAGTTAGGCATTTCAGTTGTACTATTCTGAGATTGAAGAATTTCAGTGATAAGAGTATGATCTATTGAGTCACCAGGTTCAGGGGCATTCAGCTCAGGAACATTACTAGATGTTCCCCCTGAGTTGTTATTCTCAGTAGTGGTCTCAATTACCTCTACGGTTTCTTCATCGACCTGAGTTACCTGGGATTGATTCTGTTCGGGAGAATCAATCTGCTCAGCTACTTGCTCTGCTGGTTGAGATTCAGTAGATTTGTCTTTAGTTTCTTCGTCTGAATCATCATCCCAACATAGCTGGATCTTTTCAGGTTTGTCCTTTAAGCTTAGATTCTGTAGCTGTCTGCTGATGTCCTCAGATTCAGAATTTGAGTTATTGCTCCTGTCTTCAGTAGCAAACTCGTTAAACACAACATAAGGGCTTTCCTCCACGTAAAGGGTCCGATAGTTGAATACTCTGAAAGCTTTGCTGACCCGAGAGTATCCTAAGAACACTCCCTGATCTGACTTGCTATCAAAAGTCTTCTGCTGATCTTTCCCATTATTGTGGATAAAGCATGAACAACCAAAGATATGGAAATAAGATAGAGAAGGCTTCCCGTCGTTCCATAGTTCATATGGTGTTCTCTTATCTCCGCTTTGTCGGTAAAGATCGGTTCGAGTGTAACATGCGGTATCGGTAGCTTACGCCCGAGAATTTGGTTGGGAGTCCCGAGTCTGCGAGTAGAGTCCTAGCCGCCTCTTTTAGAGTTTCGTTCTTTCGTTCAAGCAACTCCATTCCCGCCGAGGTGTGCGTGCAGCTGAAGTCTCATGCTCTATTCCTTCTGCTTTGCAGAACTCCTCTACCATGGAATTAAGGAACTCAGTTCCTCTGTCTGAACGTATTTTTCTGATCTTGGTGTTCTTCTCGACACTGAGCTTTTTTAGAAGCGTTGGTAACTCTGTTTTGACGTCAGACTTGTTGGCAATGAATATGACCCAAGTGTAGCGTGAGTAGTCATCTATGACCACTAATGCATATTTTACGCCTCTCGATCGTTTCTTGGGAGACTCGGACCGAACAAATCCATATGCAGCAGCTGAAGGATTCCATCTGTGGAAGGCGATGGAACTGGAGGATTTTGATTCCTTGTTTGCTTTCCCTTCAGACATGCTTCACACTGAGTGTCTTTGCTGAACACCTCATTCGGCAGTCCCCTTGCTAGAGTGTTTCTTGCTAGCTTGTTGAGCGTCTTAAAGTTGAGATGACTGAGCCTTCTATGCCATAGCCACCCCGTTCTGTTTTCATTCTTCGCCGAAGAAACAAGCTTCGTGTTCAGCTGAGTTCCGATCCACCACGTATATGTTCTTTTTTGCGCGAACCTGATAACACTGTTTTCCCTGTAGATTTATCAATAACATCACAGAAACCAGCGTAAAAAATCACTCTATTCGAGTTATCACAAAATTGACTAACAGAGAGAAGATTATGCTGAAGTCCTTCAACATAGGATACTCTAGGAACGTTGGCAGTTCCTATGCTGAGTGTGCCGTATCCTCTCGTGTAGCCTTTGGCATTATCTCCAAACTCGATTCTGGGTCCATCTTCAGTAACATAATTCTTCAGTAGACTCCTTTGGTATGTCATATATCTTGAGCATCCGTTGTCCACATACTATGGGTCTCTGCGCACCTGCAAAACAGAATTATATTCAGGTACCCTTTATTTTTGATTTTGGGTCCTTAGATGTTAGTTTTCATAACCCAAATCGTCTAACAACCCCGGTGGTTTCGGCACATCTTTTTTCCACTAGAGTCAACATATCGACCACCGGACTGGTCATAGGTGACTTCTGAGGCTTCTGAGGTTCAGGAGTCCTAATCTTCTGAGCTGGTGGACTGCTGACCTTAGCCTTCTGTGTGGCTTTCTTTTTCTTTCGACCTTTGGAGCCTCTTCGACTATAGGTTCATAATAATATGACCCATACCGAGCCTGGATGTGTCGCTTTGGAGGTCCATACTTGATCCGCCAATTTTGATTTCTTGGTTCCCCCTTGACCGAACTAGGGTTTCTTGGCACCGATCTTCTTGTCGGAATGCCGATGTGTGGGATGAGGTGCTTTCATCTTTCGTTTGTTCTTTGCTAGGGGGTTCAGTATATTTGCGTTCATAGTCTCCCCTTGAACAAACCTATCGGCAAGCCGTACTTCGAGTGTCTTGGGGCGGATGAGGAAGCTCCCCTGGCTGAATCCAAGTCCTTCCTTGCAGTGCTTTGGCTTATTGCTTGCTAGCATAGCTTCTAATTTCTTCTCGGCACCCTTGTACCTCTCGGTCATCGTGTTCCTCCGGATATCATCACTTTTCTTCGATGTGTCGAGCTCGATCCGAAGTCCCGACATTTCTTGCTTGATAGACTCACTTCAAGTATCTTTTACGAGTCAAGTCATTGGTCAAAACTGAAATCCGATCTTCTTGATGCTGAGACTTGGCCATCAGAGAGTTTATCTCCTCCCTGAGTCTCAACACAAGTCCTTCGGCCTCAGTAGCAACCTGACTCTCCTGAGAAAGTCTCTGATTCTCTACTTTCAGGGTATCCAACTCCTGAAGAGTCTTGCTGAGCTGCAGACTCATCTGAATTTGTTCGTCGAGCAGTTCTTCGTATGCGGTCGCGACGTCCAAATTCTCATCTGCACCTGAAATAGTGTCGTGTGTGCAGTGTGAAGAGGAGTTAAGTGGTTCATGAGAATTTACCTCATCCTCTTCGCCTGCCATCATGCACTTTTCAGCTGATTCATCTGCTTCATGCTCTAAGGCCATGAAGGCTGCTTCATCCTCAGATGAATCCATAAAGGAGTCGACTTCTTCTGAGTCGTCTGAGATTTCCCCTGCAATATAAGCTTGTCTTTTCTGGGCGAATTTCTCTCTCCTTGCCTTACGTGCTGCGCGTTCAGCACTACCGAGCTCAGGACAATCATACTGATAATGTCCCGGCTTTTTGCAATTATAGCAAGTGATGACTTTTTCTTCTTTGCTTTCGCTATTCTTTGACGGTTCTGAGTCATCCTTCTTTCTGTATTCAGAAGATTGCGAGTCAGGAGTGTGTTTTGACATATAATTTGACTTACCTTTCGTTTCCCGATAGGCTTTAGTCACTTTTCTGCGTCGCTCCTTCTCCTTCTGATACTTTACAGCGAGCAGCGCATACTTCTGAGCGAGACTTCCTTCTTGTAGATCATTGAGTGAAGGCTCAGTCTTATTCATCGTTTTGCTCGTCGCTGGAGATGCTGTGCTGACTGATGTTTTGAAAGCATGGTCGATTTTTGTGTCAGCTTCATCTCTCTGCTTTCTTTGAGGTCTGTCGAACTCAAACTCCTCTGCCTGTAATTCTGAAAAGATATGGTCAGGAGACACAACATCTAAGTCAGAATGTCGCAATAGAGTGGCAAAAGGTGTCCAGTGTCCGTCCGACAGTGCCCTCAGAATCTTCAGATTCATCTCTCGGTTGCTGAATGTCTTTCCCAGCCCATTGATAGAGTTCATCGATTGGTAAATCGACGTTCGGATCTTCGATTTTGTCACCGGGCATGAGAGACAAGCTTTCCGGCTTTTGGAGTTCCGGTGCTAGTTTATTTGCTTTAATCTTCGAGTCCCTCGACTCGCAGCGCTAGAGCGTCCCAGAGTTCTTTTGCAGTCTTGCATTCCTGAACCCTGCCAAGATAAGAATCACTAAGGGTGGTCAGTATAGCGTTTCTGGCAACACGGTCTAAGTTGTGAAGCTTCTTCTCCTCAATAGTGAAGAGACTTCTGTCTTTGGGAATCTTCTTCCCGGTCACCATTCCTCCTCCTTGAGCTTGGTCCTGAGTTACGACACTATCGATCATGGGAACGATAGGTCCATCTTCAAGCACTTCACCATCATCGTCATGGAGGGATGTCAGATGTGCTTCCATTCTGACTCGCCATACTCCATAATTCTCCACCGAGAACATGGGTACCATCCTTATACCTGACATATCAGCCATGAAGAATATAGATATGAATGTAGAGTGATATGCAGTGAAAACGCTTTCCTCCGGATCCGTTCGAATAGACCAGTCTCAAAGTGACAAGAGTCTTAAAGAACTCCTGCTCTGATACCAATTGTTGGTCCCGAGTGTACGGTCAGGTGTAGAGGGGGGGGGTGAATACACCTGATTCGATTTCTCAACTTCGAACTCGAACAGTCCTATTCAGGATGGTATCGATCAAAACTGATTCGGCAGAACCTGCACAACCGTTCGAATCGAGTTAAAGGCTAAGAGTACTGACTCAGCTGAGATCTGCTAACTGACTAGGTCAGAATTCAGTATCTACAGTAAGAGTTCAGTGCGCGGAATAGTGTAGGCCCAAATCAGTTTTTGTGAGAAAACGTTTTAAGTCTCAGTTCAGTAGATTAAAAGTTCCGTATCTCTGAGACAGTTGATTGATTTTAAATATGATGTTCGGTATGAATTGTAAAATCAATGCAACAGCTTAAGAAAGCGAAGAAGAGACACAGGATTTTTAAAGTGGTTCGGATATCGCTCAAATCCTACGTCCACTGTCCCGAATGATCAGGAGGCTATTTATTATCCTGAGTTAGTCTCAGTCAGCTTGCACACTGGGCAAAGCCGCGTCTTGGTTTTTATACTGATCCAAGTCTCAGTTTACAACACTATCAAACTTAAAGTGTTTGACAAACTTCTCCAACGGTGAAGGAGTCCTTATACAATAAGGATTGGGTTCAAATGTGAACTCCTTCGTCTAAGCTATGGATAAGAACAGTTGAGCTTAGGATTAGAGGGATAGGGAATATGAGAGAGTAGCTTCTAGATCGACGAACAGCTGAAGGTAAGCTATAAGTTCGTGTAACGTCGATTGGATACTAGAGGCTTTATATGTCGGTTTAGCTTGATTCCCTATGAGCTAGAATGTAGTCTTTCGCCGGAGATTGTTCTTCGAGTTCTTGCTAGGACTTTGTTCTTTGGAATTCGCTCATTTTCGCGCTCTCTCATTTTCTTGCTTATTGGTTAGCTTCAAATCTTGAATGATCCCTCTATTTATAGAGCAGAGATTGAAATAGATCCGTTGGAGACGATCTTCTTCTCTCTCTCTCTTTTTGGTAGCAAACGGCTCTTTTGGTGTAGGTAACAGTGTACTTTCCCACCTTTTAAGGAAAAAGGTTAATGCAGCTTTAGCAGGTGAGAAGACACGTGTATGCTTGTCATTCGTCGAGGTGGATGGAGTGGTTGAGACAAAGAGACTTCGAGACGCATCGAAGCCGACTTCTCTCTTCCTCGTACATGACAATGCCGATTGTCTTTCAAAAGATTCGATAGTCCCGAAGACTATCGCCGTTCTTGAAGTCCGACCTTGTATTCGGTAGATAGCCGCCGAGATAAGTCTATCGAAGATCGGCTACGAGTTCGATGAACTACTCCTGCTGAGTTCAGTTCGACTGACTCTCTTAGTATACTGCTCCTACTGAGTCTAGTATCACTGAGTCTTCTACACTGGTGCTGAGGCAGATAAGCTACTGAGCGCCTTGACCAGAGCAGAGTGTCTACTGAGTCTGAAACCTCAGAGACAAAACAGATACAAGGGAATGGTTCATCATTCCGATAGGGTTTTGGGATCTTCAAATCTTTAGATAAGTACAGAGCACAAGGCTACTGAGCTTAAGATCAGTGTCCAAGACCGAATCACTTCCCACTGAGTGAGACAGTGCTGAGGATGGAATCATCACCCAACATTTTATGTGTACTTCTACGCATCGTAGCCCACATGTTATGGTCAATTATTCCAACTAACTAATCCCATAACATGCGGGCTATGATGCATAGAAGCACACATAAAATAATTAGAGAACCTTTCTATTTATAGGTCAAATTAATGATAGTCATCATTAACTCTTCGATGTGGGATATGACTAAATTTCCTTAAAGGATTAAGATTTGAGCCACCAACATAACAATATCCATCGTGGGGAAAACTCTAATATGCAATCCATCATAACAAATCTTCACATAGACTAAACTCTAATCGCGAACAAATGACGATCTGGCTCGACCGCCTCCGCAAAAGTCTCAATGAGCTTAATCCAAATTAGAATACCAACAAAGTCGAAGACTGCTTGAACAACTGCAGGATCATCATTAAGTCTTCAAAACTGGAATCTTCCTTGACAAAACGGTATCCCAGTAACGTGAACTTTACTTCAAGGTGCTTCATCCTCTTTGTTGGGACGAATATATGATAAGATTTGAGGATCCCAAAGCCCCTAGCTGAATGATGGGACTTTAATATTGTAATAGCTTAGTTGAGTTCAGCTGTTAGAACTCAGTAGACTAGAGTTCAGTAGCTGTACATTTAGTAGAAGAATCTGCACTCAGCCAGAGAACTCAGTATCGAGGAAGTCAGTTGCACAGCTATCGACCAACTAAATCTGCAAAGGATTTTGAGCCTACGAACTGAATTATTTAGATGAATGTCAATGGAGGTACATTAGTTGAAGGTCCGAGGATTCAGAAGAAGTCTACTCATCGTACTTTGAGTATGAATTAGCCTCACCAACTCTCATAAACCCTTGACCAATAAGGAGCCGACAGCGCCTTACTAGCTTTGCCATAAAGCTGCTCCTAGCTAGAAAAAGAGGAAATCTCGACAGTACCTCTACTCAACGTTCAAATTATTATGGCCGTTTTCCTTGTCTTATTCGACACGTGTCTAGACTCCCTCCAACGGATCTATTCACAAATCAGAGACTATAAATAGAGAAGAGTCTTCATGCAGAAAGACACCGGGAACCAAGCAATCATAGCTCACATATTCTCTAGCGAACTAACAGCGATATTCAAGCGAAGAACTTGAACTTAGATTTAGATCATCTTTAGTTCTTCTCTCTAGAGAATTATTGTTCCCTTTCTCTATCTAAGCATGCTTATTGTAATACTCAATAGCTTAGAACCTCGAAGGAGCTCATCTTTTGAACTGTTCTTATTTTAAGAACTCCTTCTTAGTTAGAGAAATTCTAACCTTAAAAGGTTAAGAACTGTACAGTCACTAAGATGATAAGTAGATATCTGTCCTGTGAACAGATTGTCTGAGGCTTGCTCAGTATAAGCAAACAAGTAAGAATCTGTCCTGTGTACAGATCACCTAAGGCTTACTCAGTAAAATTAATACAAGATCTCCTGGTTAGTTCAGGATAGTGGGCGTAGGACCCAACGTGTCCGAACCACTTTAAAAATCACTTGTGTTGATTTTAACTGTTGCATTGATTAACTTTTCATTCTGCATTCAACTGAGTTTTAATCAAACAAGCATAAAATGAATTTTCACTGAGATGACTCTTTTTAGGGGCATATACTTCCGCACACAACTTCTGTTGCTGAACTACTGTTCACTGACATAAGTCAGTAGGACTGTACTCAGTAGGAGAATCTCTACCCACGCGATCGAGAAAGCTTATTTAGCTAACTGACAAGTTCAGTAGGAATCTTTAGCATCAGCTGACTTTCGCGTTATGAGTTTTGAATTTGCATTCATGTGTATTCACCCCCCCCCCCCTCTACACCTGAAGCTTGTCTCTGGATCAACAATTGATATCAGAGCAATGTTCTTCTTGATCATCGTTATCTGTTTACTGGTCTAACTCGAACAGATCCTGAAAACCGTTTTCTCTGCACTTGCATCTCTTCACAACATCCTATACCTTATCTTCTCAACATGTCTGATTTTTCAGGTATTAGGACAGTACTCTGATGAGTCTTAATTCGTACTATTCAAATTCCATTGTTTTGGCGCCATTTTTGGCGATTGGATTGCTTTTCTGTGCTGTTTTGCAGATTCCCGAGCTTATGTGGCAATAATATGATGATGTGGCGGCATGCACAAGTTTAAGGAATTAAAGGTTTAATTTGAGAGAAATTTACGTAGAAGTGAAGTGACGGATAAGAAAAGAAGGAGTATGGAAAGATTTGGATATAATATATCAAATAATATTTTTCCATACTTGGGATAAGATATCTATTTCTACAAGAAAACAAGAAACCCTAAATAAGAGGGGAGAGAGGGACGAAAGGAAGGGATTTTTATCACCATATTACCGCCGCGAAGAGGAGAATGGATTAATTTATTAATCATTATCATCATCTTCATACTGCCAGCGAGAGAGGAGAATTATTATTTTAATCATGCTTATTATCATCCTCAACTTCACGCCAAAGCGGAAGGAGTCCAGCCAGCAATAGAAATCCTTATCATCATTCCATCTTATATCATTATTTACGCAAGTCAGAGTGGGAGTCCAAGAGAGAGAGATTTTATCATTCTTCATCATCATCATTCACGCAGTCAGTAGAAGGGAGAGAACATCCACGAATTCCATAGCCGTCAGTTTTTCAGAGTTTATTTCTTCACTTTCGTTTAGATTTGGAAACACAAACATGAATTTTAATTCCGCTTCTTAGTTTAATTTGGAGATTTCGAATTTGTTTATCGTTTTGATGGTTTGGATTCTTCATATTGGTAATTTTTGATCCCTTAGTTTCAATTTCGTTTTCATTCGTGTTCAGTTAATTTCGTAATAGTTTAGATTTTCGTGCGTAATTATTTCTTGATTTTCAGCATGTTTTGTATTCTGTCCAGCAAACCGGTCTGTCTGGCCAGTCCGACCGATATGCGTGGCTAAGTCTTTTTAGGGCCGGCGAGATGTGAAACACACACCACCATATTTTCGTGAGACTAAGACTTAAAATTAATCACTTAAGTTTTGAATTAATCTAGGTTAATTAATTGAATTAATTAATTTAGGCTTGATCACCCTAGGTTAGTTTAATTCATAGCTAATTTAGTACTTCCATCTTTTCTCGTGGGATTAGGCTAAATAAGTAACAAATTGTTCTTAAGACAATTGGATTAATTTGGTAGGAGACTATTAGATGCCCACTATACGAGTGGGCTCCTAAATTGGGTTCCCTTAGTTCTTAAAGCTGATTAGGTGTTAAATCTATTGATTGCCCACCAACGTAGGTTGCATCTAATTTAGAGAAGTAGTCACTTCAATGCCCACCATGGCGATTACCGAATAATTAAGGGGGAATAGGGGATGTGTCAGTTTAATTACAGCGTCCCACAACTAATTGACTTAAGGGGATTAATTAATTAATAGTGTCAATGATTGATTGTGTGTGTGTGTGAATCATCTTGCTGGACCCATTTTATTTGCATACGTTTATTTCGTGTTCATTTCCTGCTATTTACTTTCTTGTATTAGTTTAGAAAATTCCCAAAACTTGCGTGGTCGCTAACCAAACCTTGATTAATAGGAATTCTAGGTCTAAAATTCTCCGTTCCCTGTGTTCGATACCTGTTTGCTATACCGATTTAAGTTCTAGCAATTTTGCAGGATTTATTTGGTGAAAACAGCGATCACCATGCTCTTGTTTTCAGTAGAAAACTATGCGGTATGGCGGGTGAGGATGGAGGCTCATCTAACATCGCTGCATGACAGCATGGCTGACATTCTAGAAAAAGGGCCTATTGTTCTTATGATTGACAGCGTTGAGATCATAGTAGAAGGAACAGTAGGTGTCAGAACCGACCCAAATGTCCGAAAAAATAAGAGCCTCTTCACACCTGAAGAGAGAAAGCTGCACAACCTTGACCGAGTCGCACGAAATGCGATACTGACAACTCTCAGTGACTCGTATCCAGGCAGGGTGCACGAATGCAGGGCAACAAATGAGCTATGGGATGCTCCTATGCTAAGCCAAGGAACTCCCCAGATAAAAGAAAACAAACTGGAGTTAGAGCTGCAGAAACTCGAAGCATTTGCTATGCTTCTAGGGGAGTCTATTGATGATTTTAGCGTCAAATTCGCAAATCAAATCAACATCATCAACGGACTGGGGAAAACATCCAGAAACAAGGAGACTAATACAAAGATTCTAAGGGCTCTTAGCAGGCCCAAGTGGTACTGTTTTGCTACATGTTTAAGGAGAACTAACCTGAACTCTATTACTCCTGATTATATATTTTCAGAATTAAAGGCAGAGGAGTTCGAGTCTAATCTCCCACACACCCCCGGTGCTGAGACTGAAGTGCCAATAGATCACGCTTACAAGGCATCAGTCAGCACACCCAGAGCAAGTTCCTCAAGCACAAGTCAGTTAGCTGGAAGCTCAGTGACAATACCATCTGCTGACAACTTAGCTGAGAAGAACGCTTTTGTTGCTGTGAATACCAAAATTAGAAGGATAAGTTCTGAAGAATGAAGATGAAAAGGTCACTCGAAAAGTGAATCTAAATCTTTACATGAATTCAGGAATACTGAAGCTGCCCCCGCTGGACATAACGAGACACCCAAAAGGGAAGGCGGGAGCTCAGTATGCTACAACTGCAAGAAGCCAGGACATTACCAGTACGAATGTCCAGAACTCTCAGTAGTTGAAAGAGTTGAACAACAAGCCCGACATGAAAAATTTGTTAGAAAGAGGCAAGCCTACATAGCTGGAGAGTTATCCGACTGCTCAAGCGACGCATAACTTTTCATGGAATCATCTGATGATGATGTTGCTTTCGTCGCGATTGAAGCAGAGGACACTGGACTGTGTCTCATATGCCCCTCTTCACCATGCACACACGACACGAGCTCAATTGCAGGTGAACCACTAGATGTGGTTCTTGCATATGAGGATCTACTTGAAGAACAGATCCAGATGAGCCAACAGTTCAATAAGATAATTCAAGAGATGGAACTTCTGAAAGCTGGAAATCAGAGGCTTTCGATGAGAAGTAAGGACTCTACTGAGTTTGAAGAACTTATGCTGAGACAGAAGGAAGAGATTAACTCTCTGATGACTAAGTCTAAACATCAAGAAGCATAGATCTCAGTATTAACCAAACACATCTCTAAGAAAGATACTGAGATAGCTAAGCTCAGTTAGAAACTCGCAGAATTACAGAAGGATTACGAGTCACTCAGGAAGAGTGATGAAGTATGGCGAGGTTCGATGACCGAGCAGTATTTAGGAGCTAACGAAAGATTAGAAGGTATGCTTAGATCTCAGAGGCCAATTTCCATTAAGGAAGGACATGGATACACATATGAAGCATCTACCTCTACCTCGAAAGGCTTAGAAAAGTTGGCTGATTGGTTTGTCCAAGTGAAGATTCAAGCTGATAAACCTATCACCCCTCAGGCGAAGAACAAACAGAAAATGATCGCACCTCAGCCCAGCAAGAAGAAGTTGACCCATGGTTCAAGCCCCAATACACCTAGATCCAATTCAGGGGGAACCAAGAAGGTCAGGTGGGCCGAATAGTATGGCCAACCGCAATGGACTCACCCAGCTCAACATGGATCGTACTACTATGAGCCAATAGTCAAAAGCCCAAAGGTTCAGAAGAAGAAGAAGGGTGAACCTCAAAAGAAAAAAAAGTCAGCATCTCCGAGTCCAGTGGCGAAGTCAGCTAACAAGAAGGGCAAGAAACAGTCCGAAACCATCTAGGTTGTCAGACAAGTTTGGATTCAAAAGTCCACTAACATCTATGGACCCAAAGCTGAACCCAATGGGTACCTGAATCTATTTATGTTTTGCAGGTGCTAAAGGACCCTTGGATTGTGGACAGTGGAATCTGTTGACCGACTATATTCAGGAAGAAGGAGCCAGAATTGAGTTTGGTGACAACTCTAAAAGCTACACAAGGGGATACATTACGCTGAAAATAGGGACTGCAACAGTTCCTAGAGTATAATATGTTGAAAGACTTCAACATAATCTCCTTTCTGTCAGTCCTGTGATAACTCCAATCGGGTGACTTTTGACACAGGTTTTTGTGATGTTCTTTATAAATCTACAGGAAAAATTGTGTTATCAGGCTCGCGGCAAAGAAATATCTATTATGTTGAATGGAATACAGCTGAACTTGAAGCTTTCCTGCTAGCAAACACGAAGTCAGATGACATAATAGCATGGCTGTGGCACAGACGACTGAGCCATCTGAACTTCAAGACTATGAACAAGCTAGCAAGGGATGCTAAAGTCAGAGGTCCGCCCAATGAAGTTTTCAAAAGACACAAGAATTGTGAGGCATGCTTGAAGGGGAAGCAAACAAAGTCAAGCAATCCGCCTATTCCATTACCATCCACTAATGGAATCCTTCAGTTGCTTCACATGGATTTATTTGGGCCAGTCAATCCAGTGACAATCATAGGAAAGAAATATGCTCTTGTAGTCATTGATGACTATTCAAGATATACATGGGTGATTTTCATCGCCAATAAATCTGATGTCAAATCTAAACTGTCAAAACTAGTGAAACGGCTAAGCGTTGAGAAGGATATGAAGATTCAAAGGATACGCTCAGACCGTGGAATAGAGTTTCTGCACTCAATGATGAAGGACTACTACGAAGATGAAGGAATTCAACACGAGACCTCAACGACACGTACTCCTTAGAAGAATGGACTTGCTGAAAGGAAAAACAGAACACTCAAAGAAGCAGCAAGAACATTGAAGTTCTGGGCAGAAGCTACTGACACTGCATGTTACACTCAGAACAGATCACTACTGACTCAGATGCACATGAAGACGCCATATGAATTATGGAAAGGGAAACTCGTTCTATCTCTCATTTTCATATATTTGGTTGTTCATGCTTTATCCACAATAACGGAAAGGACCAGTTAAAGGTCTTTGATATCCAATCAGACCAAGGAGTTTTCTTAGGATACTCCAGAGTCAGCAAAGCTTTCAGGGTCTTTAACCACCGGACCCTTCGCGTGGAGGAAAGCCCTCATGTTGTATTTGATGAATTTACTTCTGAAGATATGAAGTTAAACTCTCAGCAAGAAGCTGAAGAGGTCAGGAGATAGCTACATGATCTAAGCTTAAAAGATAAAATCGAAAAGATCCAGCACTGTTGGGATGATGATTCAGACGATGAAATTCAAAATCAACCAACAAGCAGTGTAGCTGAACAGATTGATTCTACTGAACAGAATCAATCCCAAGTAATTCAGGTCGATGAAGCTGAGACCTCTGCTGAGAATAACAACTCAGGGGGAACTATTAATGTTCTTAATCTGAATACCCCTGAACCTTGTGACTCAGTAGAACCTGATCTTGTTAGTGAATTAGTTCAATTATAGAATATTACAACTGAAATTCCTAATACTCCTTCTATCTGTGTAGAAGCAACTCTAGATGAAGTAACAAGATGTCGTCGTACATGGTTAGATGCTCATAGCTCAGATTTAATTATCGAAGATCCTTCAGATAGTGTTAAGATAAGATCCAGATTCTGTCAGGGAGAAAGTGCCTTATACTCCTGCTTCTTGTCTAATGAAGAACCTCAGACGATTGAGGATGCGCTGAATCATGCTGACTGAATCACTGCCATGCAAGAAGAGCTCAACCAGTTTACCAGAAACGACGTATGGATGCTTGTAGACATACCTAGACATCATCACATGATAGGAACGAAGGGGGTCTTCAAAAACAAGCGAGATGAAAACAACGTCATCGTCAGGAATAAAGCTAGACTTGTTGCCAAAGGATACTGTCAAGCAGAAGGCATAGACTTCGACGAAACGTTCGCTCCAGTTGCAAGATTGGAAGCCATTCGTCTATTCCTAGCATATGCAACACATCAACAGTTCATAGTCTATCAGATGGATGTGAAGTCAGCTTTCCTGAATGACGTACTGAAGGAAGAAGTTTACGTTGAACAACCTCCCGGCTTTCAGCAAGGCCATCAGGTTTACAGACTTAAGAAAGCGCTGTGTGGGTTACAAAAGGCACCCAGGGCTTGGTACGATACCCTATCAGACTTTCTGCTTCAGAAAGGTTTTCAGAAAGGAATAGTAGATCGCCCCCTATTTAGTATCAAGTCAGAAGATGACATCCTACTGGTGCAGATCTATGTGGACGACATCATCTTTGGATCTGGGAATTTGACCATATGTCAGAAATATGAGCAGATGATGAAAGAAAAGTTTGAAATGTCGATGATGGGAGAAATGACTTATTTCCTTGGACTTCAAGTCAAACAATCCAAGAAGGGAATATTCATTAATCAAGTTAAATACATAAGAGATCTCATCAAAAAATCCGGTTGTGAATCTAACAAATCTGTGAAGATACCCATGAATACCAATCTCAAGATTGATCTTGATAAAGAGGGAGTATTTGTAAACTCAATTGATTATCGTGCTATTATTGGTTCATTACTATATATAACAGCCAGCAGACCTGACATAACTTATGCTGTAGGTGTATGCGCGAGATTTCAAGCGAATCCCAAGCGGAGCCATCTAGATTCAACAAAGAAAATTCTTCGTTACTTGAAGGGAACACCTAATGTTGGGTTATGATATCCTGCTGATGATAATCTTGAACTGACTAGTTATTCTGATGCTGATTATACAGGATGTCGAATCGACAGAAAGTCAACCTCAGGAACTTATCAGTTCCTCGACAGTAAGCTCATATCTTGGTTCTCCAAGAAATAACACTCAGTAGATACGTCCACTACTGGAGCTGAATACATGGCTGCGGGAAGCTGTTGTGCCCAGATACTGTGGCTTCGACAACAGCTGAGAGACTACGACATACATCAAGATGAACTGCCAATCTACTGCGATAATATCAGTGCAATTGCAATCACACAGATCCTGTTCTACATACTCGATGCAAGCACGTGGACATAAGGCATCACTTCATCATAGATCAAGTCGAGAAGAAAGATATCAGGATGGAAAAGATCCACACTGATAATCAAAGAGCAGATATTCTGACCAAACCTCTAGCTGAAACCAGATTCAACAATCTCTCAGTAGAACTAGGTCTACTGTATCCTATTGACTCAATTTAGTAAGACTATCCGGAGGGTACTAAGTGAGGGGGAACAAACTCTCAGTACTGCTGAAATACTCAGTGTCTTTACAGTGGTATCAACTGGCAGCTATTTTCAGCTAACAGGTTATGAGTATTTATTCAGCATTTGGTGATCAGTATGATATAGCATTTATTTTCCACCATTAATGTTCGTCGTACGTTATTAAGCATACCGTTCTCATTAAACGCACGACATTCCATATGCTGACCGCGGCGCATTAAATGCATGTCACTTCACCTTACCTATTAAGTGATAGAGATAATTAGGTCGAGATTATAGGCGGCCAGTAATCATAACCGCTTATAACATTTAATCTGAGCCGTCCAACATTTCAAAAACTGATTAATCTCAACCGAACAAGGAATAAACCGTTCATATTCAGTTTCATTTATATTCTTGTGTATATCTCATCTAAGTCACTTTTCCACCATTAACAAACGATTTGTGCTCTACAAACCTACTTTCTTTGAAATCCATTACGATCAAGCACATATCTTTCGGTAAAATTTTCTAAAATTGCTTCTGATATTCACTGACTCACTCTATTTTCGAGTGCTAACATCGTTTTTGCAAATTCAGTTTAATCATCTACAATGACAATGTCCCCAAACAACGAAGTCCTCATCCCCACAGACATGCAAGAGATCCTCGACTCCAAGAGAGTCTGGTTTGAGCTGATACTCTCCTTCCGATCTTGCAACGTCGAATGTATGGACAACATCTTTGATGCACTGGAGGCCTCCGGTCTGACGACTGTTCTCTCAAGATCTCCATCTCACTGCCTTCCGAGGC
Organism: Lavandula angustifolia; assembly: GCA_028984105.1. NCBI lineage: Eukaryota > Viridiplantae > Streptophyta > Magnoliopsida > Lamiales > Lamiaceae > Lavandula > Lavandula angustifolia. The sequence continues at coordinate 11,138,235 of CM054817.1, forward strand.
AAGTCACCGAGTTCTTCATGAACATCCGGTAAGACTATGAGGCTGCTGATATTACTTGCATCAACTTCATGAGCGAGACTGCTCCTAATGTCTGGACAGAGTAGATTGCAGACATTAATATTGTTGAATGCATACATGAGAGCTTCAGTTTGCCTGATGAAGGGATCTCTCTGAGTGGCTACAAGAGGACTTCCATCAATCAGTATCTCTGCAAATTCAGTGGTCAGAAGGACGTGGTGTTCAGAGTAGCGTTTTCTAAAAACCAACTGCTCCCTAAGTACCGAGGTCTGGCCTACATCGTAAATCACGTACTGACCAACTCAATGGGATCGTATGATCAATTATCCCAGGTTAGGATTTAGTTACTGATGGCCATAATGGACGGAGTTAATGTTAACTGGAACACCTTTTTCAGATCAGAATTCAAGGCTCAGCTTAAGAAATTCACTTCAAATGAAGACAACTCCAGCCTTCAACTCATTCCCAAGGGCAAACTGCTCTACGGCACCAAAGTATTGATCATTCGTGAAGATCTTTACCAGGGAAGAGTGGTATTTGATGATGCATTCCCGTTCGACAAGAAGAACGTGAAGTTCTCAAATATAGTAGCAGTTGAGAAGTCCATTGGACGAGGACTGCATGACAAGCGTCCCCTTGAGATTTCTCAGGATCCTCGTCCAACTCTACAGAAGAAGAGGAAGGTGCTGAAGAAACCAGAACCTTCAGTACTGATTCATGAGACAGTCTCTATTCAGGATTCAGAGTCCGGTCAGGAGGATGTGACTCTGAGAGAGAAGGTCAAGAGGATTCAATATTCTAGCTGACATTCCACCGACTGAGTTCTCCACATCAGTCCCCACCTCAGTTCTACTAGCTTAAAGCAGAGCTTCTGAGGAAGTAGCTGGTGAAATTCCTGACATTCTTCACCATGCAGTTCTCGTGGATATATCCATCAGAGCGAGGGTGCAGATTTGTCTCAGGTTCCTGGAATGGGATCTGTTGGAAGAGACGATCCACCTCAAGACAGTCTCTAAACCAGCCAGGGAAGAGCACCTATTAAGATAGGAGATCGGCTTTGGCGAGCCTGCTGACATCGCCTCCATGGAAGATCTTAAAGCCGGGCAACCTGAAACGACCATTCAGCCCACGACTCAATCTTACTCGCACCCCGACTCACCACCCAAGGATCAAACCAGGGAGGATCTACTGAGGGAAAATCTCCCAAGGATGACTTGCCACCTCCTCCTCCTTTATCCGACGCAATCATCCCTACGCAATCCAAATCTCAGCCTAAGCAACAATCACGTTATCAAGCTGCTGAGATTAAGGACCTAAAAGTGGCGTCGATAAATAAGTGCATCGAACGTCAAGGTCACAAGAACCGTCTCCTCGCGGCTGACGTGAACAACAAGTGGAGCCAATTTACTGAGGCTCAGACCAAGACTTTGGGTGACTTATCTACTGAAGTGCAGAGGATCAGCATTCCGACCGAATTCAAAGCTGAAGCGATCCTCACTAAGGCACTTGAAGCACAAAGGACAGATCTGACAGCTCAGTTTCAGATCATATTGCACACTCAGGCCAAGACGTTTTCTGAAGAGATGGCCACTACAACAGATCGTGTCCTGAAAACTGTTGAATAGTCACATAAGCTCACCACTGAAAGTTTCACCAAGGCACTGGTGGAACAACATGCTGCATGCTCACAGATCAAGAAAGAAGTTGTTGAATCTATTGAAGCATATATTAAACGTATTGAAGCCTCAACGTCAGCTCTACTGAAAGCTGTAAACTAAGAGCATGATAAGAGATGGACTTCATACAGAGACGCAGCTGGAGATGTTGCAGCTTCTCTCGAATCTATCAGCACATCTATCGAAGAGCTGACCAACAAGGTCACTGCCCTGGCAACGATGTTCGATGATGCCTAAAAGGGGAAAAGTAGTAGATCAGCCCAACTACTGACCCTCTTGAAATCTAAAGAGGCAGGACCCAGCTCAGCTGCAGCAACAAGCAAGGGGGAAAATATAGGGAAAGAAGCACAATAGGCTGAAGGCACATGAGAGCCGGCTGACAAAACATTTACTAATGTGGCCAAGTTCTTTGAAGCCTTACCTGTAGAAGAGCCACATCTCAAGTAAGCAGCAGCCAAAGGCAAAGGCAAAGACAAAGCCCTTGCTTCCCCAAGCCCTCCGAAAAAGCTTAAGTTCAAAATGCACGAGGAACAAATTGTATATGATGAACAGTTGGCGCGCGAACTTGAGAAAGAAGATGCGAAGCAGACAAAAGCTAAGAAAGGCGTACAGATCCGGACTCCAGTTCCTACCAGAACGCAATCAGTACTGCCTAGGCAATCCAGGTCTGCAGCTGCAAAAACTCCTCCAAAGTCCAAACAAGCTGAGAAGCCTAAAACTCCTAAGTCCAAGTCAGCAAAACCAAGCGACTCAGATCTGCAGATTATCCCTACAACTGAGCTCTGGAAGAGACAAGAAGCTGAGATGAAAGAATTATGGGATAGTTGTGAGAGAGGTTTGGATCATACAGCTGAAGCCAGACAGATCAGAGAAGCCAGAGAGAGAATTCGTCTTGCTGATCTAGAGGCACTCAGACTGAGGACGGAGAAGGAAGCTCGAGAGAGAGTCCTTGTGAAAGACAGGAGTATCCCTACAACCTCAAAATTCTTCAGGACATGGGTACCTATAAATGAGGTGAAAAGAGTTATTTACAAAAGTATTGATGAGTGGGTTCCTTACAAGATCAATCAGCGATGGGAACAAGTGAAGGTAGACTTCATCAAAAGATTTACGTCTAGAAGTTGTTTGATGAGCAGTCTGATCCTGAGGAGCTATTCATTGAAATTCTAAACAATTAGATCCCCCACTCTATGCTGAAATTCAGACTCTACTGGAACAGTCCGGTAAAACTCTTAAGACACCTGAGTTCAGAACCTTGCCTCCTCCTCTCACGTATCAAGACAACATCTGTAAGGAGGAGATTGAGGCAGAGATCTTCGATGCTACAATAGTAAAGGTCTGGACAAGAATGATGATGAAGACAAAGAAGAAATCAAGGCCTTGAGGAACCGTGTTTATTCAGCCTATGGTCTTGAACTTCTGGAGAAGAAGTCTGCTGACTTCAAAGCGCGAATGTAACTATTCAAGAAGTCCAGCTGATAGTCTTCTAGCTTTTAGAATTAGATTGTCATGCACTTATAAACTTCTCAAATCATATATGATATCTCTTTCTTTTGGCCTTCGACAACTAAGGAGGGACTTGGATTCAGCCATGGAGCCTCCTCATCTGCCCCCGTACGCTCAGAAAACCGGCTAGCTGATAGATTTGTTCAAGGGGAGACCATCAACGCAGAGATTCTGAACCCCCTAGCCAAGAACAAACAGAAGATGAAGGCACCTCATCCTAGCTATCAGCATTCTGACAAGAAGATCAGTTCCAAATCACCCCAGTTCAGTCAAGGGGGAACTAGCAAAGTTAAGTGGGCTGATCAGGATGGACCTCCGTAGCTGACACATCCAGCTCAGTATGGGTCATACTACTATGATCCTATAGTCATGAGAGGACCTAAAAGTCAGAAGAAGAAGAAAGCCGTGTAGAAGGCAAAGGTCAGCAGTCCACCTACTCAGAATATCAGGACTCCTAAACCTGTGAAGCCTCAGAAGTCAGCATCGACCAGTCCAGTGGTCAAGTATGTTGATCAAAGTGGGAAGAAACTGTCTAAGACCACTAGGGTTGTGAGACAGATATGGGTTTCCAAAACTAACATCTAAGGACCCAAAATAAAAAAATAAAGGGTACCTAAATATAATTCTGTTTTACAGGTGCACAAGGATCCTTGGTATGTGGACAACGGCTGCTCAAGACACATGACATACCAGAAGGACCTACTGAAGAATTATACTACTGAAGAAGCACCCCGAATCGAGTTTGGAGACAACGCAAAAGGCTATACCAGAGGCTATGGAACACTTAACATTGGAACCACAACAGTTCCAAGAGTATCATATGTTGAAGGACTTCATCATAATCTTCTCTCTATTAGTCAATTTTGTGATAACTCGAATAGAGTGATTTTTTACGCTGGTTTCTGTGATGTCATTGATAAATCTACAGGGAAAACAGTGTTGTCAGGTTCGCGTAAAAAGAATATCTACGTAGGCGATCGGAACTCGGTGAACACGAAGCTTATTTGTTGGCAAAGAATGACAACAGAACGGGGTGGCTCTGGCACAGATGACTCAGCCATCTCAACTTCAAGACGCTCAACAAGCTAGCTAGAAACACTCTAACAAGAGGACTGCCGAATGAAGTATTCAGCAAAGACACTCAGTGTGAAGCATGTCTGAAGGGAAAGCAAACAAGGAATCAAAATCCACCTGTTCCATCTCCTTCCACTGATGGAATCCTTCAGCTGCTACATATGGATTTATTCGGTCCAGTTTCTCTGGTGACGATTAGAGGCAAAAAATATGCTTTAGTGGTCATTGATGACTACTCGCGCTACACATGGGTCATATTTATTGCCAACAAGTCTGACGTCAAAACAGAGTTACCAACGCTTCTGAAAAAGCTTAGTTTCGAGAACAACACCAAGATTATCAAGATACGTTCAGACAGAGGAACTGAGTTTCTGAATTATATGGTGGAAGAGTTCTGCAAAGCTGAAGGCATAGAGCATGAGACGTCTGCCGCGCGCACGCCTTAACAAAATGGGGTTGCTGAAAGGAAGAATAGAACACTCAAAGAAGCAGCAAGAACCCTGCTCGCAGACTCAGGACTCCCAACCAAATTCTGGGCAGAAACTACTGACACTGCATGTTACACTCAAAACAGATCTCTACTGAGTAAGCAGCATAAGAAGACACCATATGAATTATAGAACGTCAGGAATCCTTCTATATCTTATTTCCATATTTTTGGGTGTTCGTGCTTTTTCCACAATAATGGGAAGGATCAGTTAAAGACTTTTGATAGCAAGTCAGACTAGGGAGTCTTCTTAGGATACTCTTGGGTCACCAAAGCCTTCAGAGTTTTTAACTACCGGACCCTTTGCGTGGAGAAAAGCCCTCATGTTGTTTTTAATGAGTTTGCTACTGAAGACAGGAGCAGGAACTCTAAACCAGAATCTGAGGACATCAGTAAGCAGCTACAGGATCTGAGCCTGAAAGATAAAGTTGATAAGATCCAGCTGTGTTGGGATGATGATTCAGTTGAAGAAACCGAAGATAAGTCTATCGAATCTCGGCCCGGCACAGAAGTAGGCTGAGCAGTTGACTCTCCGAACGAGTCAATCCCAGGTAACTCAGGTCGATGAAGAAACCCAAGTGGTAACTGAGACCTCTACTGAGGATAATAATTCAGGGGGAACAAATGAAGTTCTTGAGCTAAATGCCCATGAACCGGGTGACTCAGTAGACCCAACTCTAGTAACTGAATTGCTTCAATCTCAGAATAGTACAACTGAAATCCCTAACTCACCTACTATCTGTGTTGAACAAATCTAAGATGAAGAGTTGAAACATCGTAGATCGTGGCTGGACGCTCACACTTCTGACCTGATTATTAGAGATCCTTCAGCAAGCGTAAAGACAAGATCCAGATTCTGTCAAGGAGAAAGCGCATTATATTCCTGCTTCTTGTCTACTGAAGAACCTTAGTCAGTTGAGGACGCACTTAAGGATGCTGATTGGATTGTAGCTATGCAGGAGGAGCTGAATCAGTTCACGAGAAACGAAGTATGGGAGCTGGTTGATAGACCCCGTCATCAACATGTTATTGGAACTAAATGGGTCTTCAAGAACAAGCGACATGAAAACAACATTATAGTAAGGAAAAAAGGAAGACTCGTGGCAAAAGGCTACTGTCAAGCTGAAGGGATTGATTTCGATGAAACGTTCGCTCCAGTTGCAAGATTGGAGGCAATATGACTATTCCTAGCCTACGCAACACATCAGCGATTCAGAGTTTATCAAATGGATGTGAAGTTTGCGTTCCTGAATGGCGTGCTGAAAGAAGAAGTCTATCTAGAACAGGCTCCCGGTTTTCAGTAGGGACATCAGGTCTACAGACTCAGAAAGGCTCTGTACGGGTTAAAACAAGCACCCATGGCTTGGTACGATACCCTGTCTGAGTTAGAAAGGTTTTCACAAAGGCACAGTAGACCGCACATTATTCAGCATTCGACTGGAAGACGATATCCTACTCGTGCAGATCTACGTAGATGACATAATATTCGGATCAAAGAACGTCATCATGTGTCAGCAGTTTGAGAAAATGATGAAGGATAAGTTCGAGATGTCAATGATGGGAGAGATGAATTATTTCCTCGGTTTTCAAGTCAAACAATCTGAGAAGGGAACGTTCATCAATCAAGGTAAATACACTCGAGACCTCATCAAGAAGTCCGGTTGCACATCTGGCAAACCAATCAAGATCCCGATGAACACGAACATGAAAATTGATCATGATAAAGAGGGAGTATTAGTAGACCATATTGAATTTCATGCTATTATTGGTTCATTATTATATCTAACTGCTACTCGATCTGACATAACTTATGATGTAGGTGTCTGCGCTCGATTTCAGGCGAATCCTAAGCAGAGTCACATGGACTCAGCAAAGAAGATTCTCCGCTATCTCAGAGGAACACCTAGCATGGGTTTATGGTATCCAGTTGATGATAATATTGAACTAACTGGTTATTCTGATGCTGACTATGCAGGATGTAGAATTGACCGAAAGTCAACTTCTGGAACTTGTCAGTTCCTTGCAGTAAGCTGATTTCGTGGTTTTCAAAGAAACAACATTCAGTAGCGACGTAAACTACTGAAGCTGAATATATGGTTGCTGGAAGTTGCTGTGCCCAAATCCTTTGGCTAAGACAGCAGCTACGCGACTATGATGTTATTCAAAATGAAGTGCCGATCTTCTGCGACAGCACCAGTGCAATTGCAATCACTCAGAATCCTGTACTTCGTACAAGATGCAAGCACGTAGACATCAGACACCACTTCATTTATGATCATGTCGAAAAGAAGGATATCAGAATGGAAAAGATCCATACTGACCGTCAAAGGGCAGATATTCTGACCAAGCCTCTAGCTGAAGCCAGATTCAGAGAACTTTCAGTAGAGCTAGGTCTGCTGGACCCTACTGACTCCAGTCAGTAAGTGGATTCACGAGAGGAGCATTCAGCAAGGGGAAATGTTCACTCTCAGTATTGAGTAAATTCAGTACGTAGAGACTCAGCAACCATCTACACGACGTATCAGCTGACTACAATATTCAACTGAAAGGTTGCGTATCTCTACTCAATAGCCAATGAAATATTCTGTGCATTTATGATTCAGATTTAGCTTCGTATTCAATGCCTTAGAAAATGTCATTTAATATAACGGTTTATATTAAATACACGACATTCTATGTAAAGCATGCTGAACTCTGTGGCGCATTAAATGCATGTCATATCAAGTTACTTCTTGGCTAGTTACAACTGCATTTTGACTTAAGCGGCTAAATTGATCATTACCTATTTTATAACATTAAATCCTAACCGTCCATCTCGTAACTGTTCATCTTCTTTAACATATATAAACACGTTTAAAGTTTCGAAACCGCCATTTTCACTCTGCAATTTTTTTTCGAACCTTAGATTTTCTGAGAATAGTCTCCGTTCCTTTGCAAATTTCTATATCAAAATCTCAAAAGCTCTTTGGTAAATATTTAATGATTACTCAGCATCGTATGTGATACTTACGATATTTTTTTTGATACTGATATTCTTTATTTACAGAATATTAATCATGGCAGGATCATTCGTCAGCGTTCCTCTGGATATGCAAGAGATCCTAGAGAAGGATCGAGTCTGGTGCGAACTGATGATGGAGTTCGACGCCCGCGAGCTCGACTACATGGAGGAGATCTTCGACGCTCTCAGAGCGACAGGCTTGGAGGGCTTTCTGTCGAGGAAACCGTCATATTTTCTCACACGCCAAATTGCTGAGTTATATTTGAACTCAGAGTCAGCAGAAGGGGATATCCGTTGCAAATTGATTACTCATACGGTTGCAGACCCCTCCCAAGCTTTTTCCGAGATCAAGACGATGTCAGTAAAGGAAGCTCTTCAGCGCAACTTCAAACTTCCCAATGAGGGATTCAGCACGGTGGGATACAAAGATGATCTGATGGACGAGTATTTAGAGATCTTCTGCGGGAAGCCAACAACATTTAGAGCAGCCTTCCTAAAGAACGCCATGCTCCCTCAGTACAGAGCCCTCGCCTACATCGTCACCCAGCTGCTGAAGAGTCAGGCCGGATCTTTTGATCAAGTATCGAGGCCAAAGACACAAATGATGATGGCCATATACGATCACGCGTAGATCAACAGGACTGAGTTCTTTCTCAAAGAATTCATGACTCAGTCCGCCAAGTTCGACAAATCTTCCCAACGCCTAGCCGTGAAGGGAAAACTATTATACGGACTAAAGCTGTCAGTCATGATAGAAGACTTCTGTAGATCGAACAACGTTGTATATGCTGACAATATTTATTTCAATCCGAAGAAGGTCAGATTTCAGAGCAGGGCAGCGGCCCTTCAGCAAATTGGAGATGGGCCTGCTTATCCCAAGACAGGAGCTCAAAAGACCTCTACACCTTCCAAAAAGAGGTCGCCTCCTAAGTCTACTCCCAAGACACCGACCAAGAGAATGAAGAAAGTCAGTGAGGTTGTAGCTGAACCACCTCTGCAGCTAAGGGACGAGGCTGAGTCCTCAGAGAAGACTTTGTCAGTGGAGAAGGCCGTCTCCACTGAACAAGGAGATACAGTGGACCAAGGGGTAGAGACTGAAAAGATCCCTACTACTCAGAGCCCCTTGGAAATTCCTCCACTCAACAGTATTCCATCTGCTGAGAAGCAGCAGTCTCCGATTGAAGTCGAAGACTCAGAGACTGCTTCTGAATCAGAATCGATCGGGATGGAGGCGTCTACTCTGCAATCAAGAGCCTCCCGAGAGATTGCTGAACATATTCCGGAGATAGCAGCCACACGGATCTTATTATACTGGTAAGGCAGGCTATACTCCATACGTTGATCAGGTTCTAGGAGTGGTCCACCCTGAACAAGCTGATCAAACACTACTCCTGCGAACAACTCCACGAAGAAGAGTTGATGATAAGGAACAAGATTGGATACTCAGAGCCTTCTGACATCTCTTCCTTAGATGATTTGAGGGCAGCCATGCTCGCCATGCTGAATGATCGCCAACCAACCTCAGTAACGGCGCCCTCAGATGGGTCAGACCCCGATGGTCAGGACCCACCCCGTGATTTAGGCCCTGAGAAGCCTGATGAGGGAACTCAACTGGACAAGGATGCTCCTACTTCTACAGCTGAGCCACCTCTCAGCATCCTTGGACCAGGACAGTCGGAGGGTGGTACCTCAAAGACAGCAGAACCAACTCAGCTATTGCTTGAGTCTGCATTTGAGGTAGCGCCCAACCCTAAAAGCCGACGATCGAAGTCAGTGGCCAGGGCCCTGAGGAGTCAAGGAACTTAGAATAGACTCCTCGCCCGTGCCGTCCACAAGACATGGAGGCAGACCACTTAGGCTCAGAGTGCGGAGATCAAGGGGCTCAGAACTATAATTCAGAACACACATGCCCCCGACTTCTCAATGATACTGATAGCAGCACTTGCCACTCAACGAGCCAACTTCGAAGAGCAACTGAAACTGATGGAGACTTGCCAAGTGAAACTTCTGGAAGAATACAAGGCCGCCCAGTCAGCTCATACTGCATCCATCTCCTCTATCTCTCAGGCCTCCGAGCTCAGACTCCAAACCATTCAGAAGGCCATGGAAGATAAGGTGGATCAGAAGTTCCAGGACATTCAGACGACAGTGGACAACTCTCACAAGAAGTACAACGAACAACTGACTGATGAGAGGAATGAACTGCATGAGAGACTTGTAAAGCTGCAATATGCATTGGATGATCTTTCCACAGCTTACAAGAGTCTGGATAAAAAGGTACAGATTCCCACCCCTGGTCTATTTGCTGATGCCAAAAAGGTGGAAGGGAAGGTACCTGAAGGGAAGGAAAAGGTACTTAGAGTATAAAAAGGAGTAAGGACAGTGGCAGGAGCAACTCAAATTCAACAATCTGCTCCCACTGGTTCTACAACTCAGGCAGCCCAAGACGAGGCCCCGGGTATCTCAGCAGTAGGGGACGTAGTGCCTGCTGAGACCGACCCAAGTGGCTCAGGACCCAAGGATTCTGCTACTCAAGCAACTCAGACACCAAGCGATATTATTAAGGAAATTGCTGAGAATGCATAGGAGGATTCAGAAGAGGAAGAGGTTCCTCTACCTCCTCCAGTGCAAGGGAAGGGAAAGAAAGTACTCGAGCTTCCCACTCCTCCCAAGAAGAAAGGAACAAAAAGATTCATCACTCCTGAGGAAGAAGCTCGGATAGCAGCTGAGGAAGAAGCTCAGATAGCAAAACTAAGGCTCCAGGAGGAGGAAGAAAGCCTGGGACAAGGCTGCCTCCAAGAAAACTGAAGCTGAGTGATGATGCAAATAATGAAAAAGAACAGCAGCAGCAGCAGAAATCTGGTTAGCAGGGCACCTCTAAAGAAAAATCTTCTACACCTGCTGACTCAGAAGAAGAAGAGCATGTGCCTTCCTATGTCCCCTCAAAGTCTCAAGAGCAAGAAATGCAAGAGATATGAGATCAGTTGCATAGGTATCCAGACAGAGGAGCTGAAGCCAGATAATTGAAGCAGCGAGAGAAAGGCTCAGACTGGCTGATCTAGAAGCTCTGAAGCTTAAGGCTGAAAAGGAAGCAAGCCAAAGGATTCCTGAGAAAGCTGACATTCCTTACAAATATAGAAGACTCAGGAAGCCTACTGACCTGAAGATCCATAGATGGCCTAGAGTTGATGATTGGATGCCATGGGAACGGACTCAGAAGTGGGAGATACTGAAGGCATATTATATTAAGAGATTCTACTTCTGGAGATATTGGCCTGACATGCACAAGTCCATTGCATTTGCTGAATGGCTTCTGAAGACTGACCCAGAGATCTATGCTAGAGTTCAGAAGGCTATAGCAGATAAGATTGATGTCAGAGTCCCTGCTCCAAGGATTATGCCTCCCCCAGTGAAGCTTGATGGCTCTATACATTATGGGGTGATTGAGAAGGAGATCAAGGATGCTGCCCAAGCCAGACAATTAGATGAAGACGAGCCTACTGATTTGCCAGAGATACTAAAGCTGAGGAAGGTCACTTACAGAATGTATGGACTGCCACTTCCTGAAGCAAAATCAAAAGACTTCAAAGACAGGATTCAACAGTTCAGAAGATGATAGATAGCTTCTGTATTTCTTGTATTTCTGTTCTGTTTTTCTTAGAATAGCAGTCTGATGTATCTGTACTGAAACTCTTCATATATAAAACATCACTGTTATTCGGCCCTGACAATTTCTTATTATCTATATGGCCTTGTTTACTTTATGCTTAACACTCAGACTCACTCAAGTGATCACTGACTCACACACTCACTGGATATTTATCTGTCAGTTCTTATCTTGTTAGATTCTAGTCTGTTAGACTGCTTAGAAGGGGGAAAATGTTGTTAGAAAGGGGGAAATTGTTGTTAGTTTTCTGTATAGATTCTGATATTTCTTCCCTGATTCCCTCAGTAGTCTAGAACTTGAAGAACAACTCCACTGTTTTTATTTGTAATGCTTGTAAGGAGCTCTGTTTCTAATAGTTATAGTGTTAGGTTTTGGCATCATCAAATAGGGGGAAAATGATGGGAGATGATTCAGTCCTTCCACAAATTATTGGGAGATAACTTAGTAGCCTAGTGCTTTGAAGATTTGAAGATCCCAAAACCCTACTTTGACTGATGAACCATTCTGTTGTAATCAGTTGTTTTGTCTCTGAGAGTTTCAGACTCAGTAGACACTCTTTATTTGGTTCAGGCACTCAGTAGATTATCAGCCTCAGTACCAGAAGAAGAAGACTCAGTGATACTGGACTCAACGAGAGCAAGATATCGAAAGGAGTCGGTGGGACCGAACTCGGCGAGAGTAGTTCACTGAACTCAGAGTTGATCTTCAGTAGAGCTGACTCAGCAGGAGTACGCTACTGAACAGTCTTCTGACTGTCAGGATTTACTAAGTCAAATCAGCAGAGTCATACGAGGTATAGATAAGACAGATTTAGATCTACCTTGAAGTCTGTTCTGTCTCACCTACTTTCTTCAGCCTCGACCAATGACGAGCGGCCAGCTGTCCACTTTCTGATTAAAGCTGCAAGTCAACAACTTTCCAGAAATGGAGGGAAAGTACTCTGCCACCATCTTTGAAAGAGCCGTTAGCTACCCAAAAGAGAGAGACACATGGATCATCGTCTCCAATGGATCTATCCATGTCTCTGCTCTATAAATAGAGGGATAAATTCAAATTGAAGCTCACGACGAAAAACCTACGAGACACCAAGAACACGAGCATTCACGAGCAACTTGAAAATGACTTAATCTTTCCGCAAGATCTTCACAGAGTAATCTCCGGCAAAAGGCGACATACTTGCTCATAGGGAACCAAGCTGAACCAGATTATAAAGTCTCTAGTACCCAAGCGACTGAATATGAACCCAAGTCCATACTTAACTGTTCGTCGCTCTAGAAGCCACTTTCTCGTTCCCTATCCCTCTAACCTAAGCTCAACAGATCTTATCCATAGCTTAGACGAAGGAGTTCATATCTGAACTGATCCTTATTGTAAAGGATTCCTTCATAGTTGGAGAGTTTGTCAAATGCTTTAGTTGGATACCTTGTAAACTGAAACTTGCTCAGTATAAATCTCAAGACCAGTGTTTGTCCAGTGTACAAACCAACTGAGACTATCTCAGTATAATACATAGCTTCCTGATCTTTCGGGACAGTGGACGTAGGATTATTGGATCCGAACCACTTTAAAAATTGTATGTGTTCTGTCTCTTTACTGTTGCATTAATTACTGTTCATACTGAAAGTATTTCTAAAATCATTCAACTGAGTTTCAGCAAAGCTTAATCGATCGCACTAATATACTGAAACTGTTTTCTTAAAAACGTTTTCTAAACTCAACTGAATTTGGGATTACACATTTCCGCACTATACTGAACTTCAGTTGAACGGTACTGAATTCTGACTCAAGTCAGCTAGCAGGCCTCTGTGAAGTCAGTCACTCTGCCACACGATTCAGAACAGCTTGTTTGGTCTACTGAACTTGTTCAGTACGGCACTCTCCTAAAAAGGACTGCTCGTGTTTAAAGTTGAGAAATTGTTTTCAGGTGTATTCACCCCCCCTCTACACCTGAACGTTTAATCTCGGGACCAACACTGATTCATTTCCCTAGAATTTCCCCTAATTGATGATGCCAAAACCACTAAGTACTAAACTACTAACCTAAAAACAACTCAGTTAATAACAACTGAACGATGAAAACACAAGTTAACAACTTACTGAAGATAGGCACATCAGAAGAAATTAGGACAGTGAGTGTGTGTTGATCACTTCAGTGATCAGTTAGTGTTAAAATTAAATAACACAACTATACGACAATGAGTGGTTGTCTGGCCAAACAAAAATACTGATTTTATAGATATGACATGAGAGTACATTACAATCAGTAAATCAAAGAGAGAAAAGGAAAGATATGAGGAAGGCTGAGTCTGCTACTTATGAGATCTGAACTTCTAAATCTTGGCTTTGAAGTCAACAGATTTGGCCGCAGGAGGATCAAGCCTATATGATATGTAGATAGCTTCCCTCAGTAGCTTGATAGCTGGAAGATCGGTTGGCGACTTGAGGTCAAGATCGTTGCGGCACGTGGCTATCTCCACTTCATCCTCTATCTCCTTTGTCCAAGTGACTCCTTGAAGAGTCCTGGGAGGGATCAATTGACGATATGTAGGCGCTGTGAAAGACAATTTCTCCTTATAAAGGAGTAACTTGATCTGTGCTCTGAAGTTGGGGTTGTGGTTGTATAGGAATTCGTTAGACAATTCAACCGCCGGAACTTCACTTGAGTAGCATTACCATACATAATAAGCTTTGATAAATTCTTCCTTCAGACTCTCCTATTCCTCATTCAGGTTCCAAGGAATCCACTTATCTATGCGGTGGAATGGAGTTTTCCTGACATGTGGCTTCTGCCCACCGCGTTTGTAGAATTTTGAGGTTCCTGGGATCTCTCTGCTCTTGACCGGAACTACTTCCCTGGATGCCTTCTAAGTTTGTTCAATAGGCTTTGCCAGTTCAGCTTGTTTCAGTCTCTTTCTGGCTTCTGCTATAAGCCTGTCTCTTGCTCTGAAGTCAAGGCCTAGTTCGACTGCATCCCATAAGGCTTTCTCTTCTGCGATTTGTTCTGTTGTGAGCTTGGGAGCTTTCTTCTGCCTTTGAGAAAGTGGAAGGTTGTCAGTATCAGAGTCTTCAGTAGACTCAGAAGCTGATTTTGTAGAGGGTTTCTGCTTCTGCTGAGTCTTTGGAGGAGGTGTCGGCTTTGGCTTTTTAACTCTCATTCGCTGAGCCTTACTCCTTGACATCCTTGCTACTGGGACTTTTGGCTTTCTCTTCAGCTGGGCCTCTCTTCGAGTCTGGCTTCATGGTCTAGCTTAGCCTGCCGCTGCTCAGCTACGAGTTCGCCATGCGCCTTTAGTTCTATTTTAGTTTTGAACTTAGGCGATGGAGGGAGAGACCTTTCAATAGAAATCTCCTTACCAGGTCTCTTCGGCTGTGGAGGCACAATGTCCTCTTCTGTTCCCTCCACAAACTCAACTATCTCGTCAATATGTGCATGAGCTGAGGATCCTTCTCTTGATCCACCAACCTGCACTGTCAGCTGCGTAATTACCTGCTGAGGCTCTACAGGGCCTTCAGCTGAGGCTTTTTTCCTTAGCCTTTTCTTGCACGGAGGGGAGGGGGAGAGCGCTGAACTCTTCTATCTCTGACGTTCCTTCCCCATGAGATTGTTCCCCTTTCCTTGCATCTGACTTCTTCTCCAGAGCTTCCTTCCCTTTACTTTCCCCTTTTTGGCATCATCAACCGAGGTCAGTAAGGTCTTAATGGCTGCTACTTCCTTTTGAAGGTTGTAGACAGATGACTTGATCTGTTCGGAAGTGGAGTTGAGGTCCCCGACAACATCGTAGTAATGTTCCCATTCATTCTCTAGATCTTTTCGAATTTTCTTGATCTGGGATTCAGTTTCATTCCTTTGCTGCAGAAGAGATGCGTTGAGTGAATCCTTCATTTCAGATTGGATGACTTTCAGAGCGACAGCTTGAGTTTCAAGAGCTTTAGTCACAATAGAGCTTGCAACTCTGTTCCTTTTGTTGGGTTATGAGTCAGTGATTGATTAAATCATCACTTAGAGGGTACTTTGAATTATCATCAATAGTTCTTGTATTAGGACTTACTTCTTATTTTGGTAATGGGGGAAATCATAGTGATTTATTGCTATGGAATTGAAGATCCCAAAACCTGTCTTGTACCCTTAGTGTGTTGTCTTTCGGACTAGATGATGTAATAGGCTAGACTATTCTTATTTTCGTTATCTATTTTTTTTGTCTATGTCCTGTACGGGGTATTTGTTGGTCTGAACTTCAGTAGGAAGTTAAATTCCAGAACCCCACGTCTTCAGTCTATAAGAGCTCGTGTTCTTAGGTCTCCATCTGACCACCATCAAGTAGAAGTTCTCTCATCAGCTGACCTCCAGTGAAGAACACAGTATAGAGCTCAGTACCTTCAGAGTCACCAGCTGACTGCTCTCAGAAGAAGACCTTTTATCAGCCGACTCAGATGAAGAAGACAGTATAATCGTGCTAGATCTACTGTATCCGATAGGAAACAACGACCCGACTTTTTAATGACATTCGAAAGTCAGTAGAAGATCATACGAGGATGAGTGAGAGTCAACTTAGATTAAGACTGATGTCTAACAAGTCTCACCTACCACAAACCTCGACCAATGAGAAGCATCCAAAGCCTTACATGCTCTGCAACTAAAGCTGCTCTCATGTACTTTGACCAAGCACTCTACGATATTATTTCGAAACTTATGGCCGTTTTCCTTGGACATTTGTGACACGTGGCACCGTCTTCTCCAACAAACAAAGGCCTAGGTCACGACTATAAATAGAGAAGTCTTTCCGAGCTCAACGCATGGGATATCAAAGGGATTACACGCTCAAGCATTCAAACTCTCTAGTGCATTCAAGAAGATCCAGCGAAGAACTTGCCTAGTTGAAAATCTTTAGTTCTTCTCTCTAGAGTTTCTTTAGATCCCTCTTCTCTATCTAAGCTCCACTGTTATATCCATATCAGTAGAACAAACTCAGTAGTTGAGCCACTCTGACCTGCGATCAGAAGTTACTATTTGGCACTGTTCATCAGTTGCAACTTACAGCTCAGTTGTCCTTCGCGTTTGAGAAAAGAAACTTGTACTTAGGTGTATTCACCCCCCCCTCTACACCTGACACTCGTCTCCGGACCAACAATTGGTATCAGAGCATCGGTGTTCTCCTGATCATCGTTTCTGAAACTACTGGCCTACTCGAACAGATCCTGAAAACGTTTTTTTCACTGCAGAAGCATCTCTTCATACATCCTTATCCTCTCATCTATAATGTCTGATATGTCAGGTATACGGATGGTGCCGATGTTCTCTGTAGAGAACTACACGGTATGGCACGTGAGAATGGAAGCGCACCTTACATCGCTGCACGACAGCATGACAGATGTCCTTGAGACAGGACCCATCATTCCCATGATCGACATCATTCAATATGCCGCTGTGGGAGGTGTAGGAGCACAAACTGGTGCTAAGGTTGCTAAAGACAAATCTGCCTTCACGCTAGAAGAGAAAAAGTTGCACAACCTCGACCGAGTAGCGCAGAATGTAATCCTGACAACGCTCAGCGATTCACACCTCGGGAGGGTGCAAGACTGCAAAACGGCAAAAGAACTTTGGGATGCCCTGGCGGTACTGAGCCAAGGAACCCCGCAGATCAAAGAGAACAAGCTCAAGCTAGAGCTTCAAAAGTTTGACACCTTTGCCATGGAGCCCAACGAGACCATTGACGAGCTTAGCGTCAGATTCACAAATCAGATCAATGTGATCAATGGGCTGGGGAGCACGTTCACCAATAAAGAGATGAACACCAAGATCTTGAGAGCGCTGCCTCGACTGAAGTGGCTTCCTTTTGCTACTTACTTACGTCGCTCAGATCTTAATGCTTTAACTCCTGATGTTATCTTTTCAGAACTAAAGACGGATGAGTTCGAGCACAGTCTACCCCAAAGATGTTCTAGTGCTCCAGCTGACACTCAAATAGATCATGCTTTCAAAGCAACAGTCAGCAAATCTGGAGCCAACCCCATTTCTTCCAGCAAGACAGTAGTTGCTTCAGATGCTAAGTCTTCCGAGACTCCTGACAATGACCGTCTTGCGCTTATGGCTCTCAAATATCAAAGAGAGAAGGAGAGAGACATAAAGCTAAAGAAATACCACCGAGATTCTCCCTCAGGTAAGAAAGATCATCGAAAAAGGGAAGAATCTAAACCATCTCCTGATTGCAGGAACATAGAACCTGTTGCTAGTCCATCCAACAGCTCAACTGGAAAAGGTGGCAGAGTGACTGTGTGCTACAACTCCAAGAAAGAAGGACATTTCCAGTACGATTGTCCTGAGCTCTCAGCTGCTCAGCGAGCAGAACGACAGGCCAGACGCAAGAAATTTGTCCGAAGGAGGTAGGCCTACATTGCCGGGGAGCTATCCGACGACTCAATCGAGGAAGATACTTTCATGTATTCTTCTGAAGACGAAGCTGCATTTATTGCCATTGAGGTCGGAGAAACAAATCTTGAATCAACGACTGACTACTGTCTGATGGCCGAGAAGAGGCTGAGGTAAATTCGAAACTTATTATAACCTCCTCTTCATAGAGCACACACGATACGTGCTCAACTACAGATGAACCTCTAGACGTGGTGCAAGCATATGACGATCTACTAGAGGAGCAGATTCAGTTAAGCAGAGAGTTCAGCAGAACTGTTCAGGAACTGGAACAGGAAAAGGCTGAGAATCAGAGACTTTCTTCTGATTTTCAGGTCTCTACTGATTCAGAGAATCTAGTTGCAAGAATGAAGGAAGGGATTGAATCCTTTATGAGTAAGTCTCAGCTTCAAGAAACTCAGATATCAATTCTGACTAAGGACAATTCTGAGAAAGATACTGAAATAGCCCGACTCAGTCAGAAACTCGCAGAGGTTGAGAAGAACTATGAATCACTTCGGAAAAGTCATGAGGTTTGGCGAGGACTAATGACTGAACAGTACCTGGGAGCTAAAGAAAAGTTGGAAAGCATGCTCAGAGCTCAAAAGCCATCAGTCATGAAAGAAGGACTTGGCTACACTCACGAAACTTCCACCTCTACTTCAAAAGGCTCAGAAATGCTGGCTGATAGGTTCGTCAGAGGCAAAGTTCAGATCGCTGAACCAACAACTCAGGCGAAGAACAAACAGAAGATGACTGCACCTCAGCCGAGCAACAAGAAACAACTGACCAAAGGTTCTAGCCCCAGAACACCTCGATCAAATTCAGGGGGAACTAAGAAGGTCAGGTGGGCAGAGCAGTATGGCGAGCCACTGTATGAGCACCCATCACAGTTTGGTTCGTACTATTATGAGCCCAAGGCCAGGAGGAGCACAAAGCCTCAGAAGAAGAAAGCTCCTAAACCCAAAATTGCCAGGAAGTCAGTATCTCCAAGTCCAGTGGAGAAAAAGACTGACAAGGTTTAGAAAAATAAGTCTGAGACTCCTAAGATTGCAAGATAGATTTGGGTCGCGAAATCACCGACTAACGCTTAAGGACCCAAACTGAACTAAAGGATACCTAAAAATGTTTCTGTTTTGCAGGTGCATAAGGACCCTTGGATTGTGGACAGCGGCTGCTCGAGACATATGACTTATCAGAAGAGTCTGCAGACTAACTACGTGCAAGAAGATGGTCCCACAATTGAGTTTGGTGACAACTCTAAAGGATATACAAGGGGATACGGAACACTGAACATTGTGACTGCTTCAGTTCCAAGAGTAACATATGTTGAAGGACTTCAACATAATCTCCTTTCTATCAGTCAATTCTGTGATAATCTGAATAGAGTTATCTTTGACGCTGGTTTCTATGATGTTGTTGACAAATCTACAGGGAAAACAGTGTTATCAGGTTCGCGAAAGAAGAACATCTACGTTGTAAACTGGAACACCGCTGAACCTGAGGCTTGCTTGCCTGTGGCACAAGAGACTCAGTCACCTGAATTTCAAGGCAATGAACAAGCTAGCCAAGAACTCTAAAGTCAGAGGACTACCCAATGAAGCTTTTATCAAAGATTGAAATTGTGAAGCGTGTTTGAAGGGAAAGCAGACAAAGAAAAGCAATCCACCAATTCCGTCACCTTCCACTGATGGAATCCTTCAACTGCTCCACACTAACTTGTTTGGGCTAGTCACTCCAGTGACTATAAAAGGCAAGAAGTATACCCTCATCGTTATTGACGACTATTCGAGATATACGTGGGTCATATTCATAGCCAACAAATCTGATGTCAAGACAGAGCTGCCAATACTGCTGAAGAAACTCAGTGTGGTAAAAGACATCAAGATTCAGAGAATTCGCTCAGATAGAGGGACAGAATTCCTCAACTCAGTCATTAAAGAGTATTGCGATAAGGAGGGGATTCAACACGAGACTTCAGCAGCTCGCACCCCTCAGCAGAACGGATTTGCAGAACGGAAGAACAAAACATTAAAAGAAGAAGCAAGAACGCTCCTAGCAGACTCTGGACTACCCTCAAAGTTCTGGGCTGATGCTACTGACACCGCCTGTTACACTCAGAACCGCTCACTACTTACAAAGCAGCACATGAAGACGCCATATGAACTGTGGAAAGGGAGAATTCCTTCTGTTTCTCATTTTCGTATTTTTGGTTGTCCTTGCTTTATCCACAATAACTGGAAGGATCAGTTAAAGGTCTTTGCTAGCAAATCTGATCAAAGGAGTATTCTTAGGATACTCTCGAGTCAGTAAAGCCTTCAGGGTCTTTAACTACCGGACCCTTTGCGTGGAGGAAAGCCCTCATGTTATTTTTTGATGAGTTTGTTGCTGAGAATAGAAAACCAAAGAAGACAAATCCTGAAGATGTCAGCAGCAAGCTACAGGATCTCACACTAAACGACAAAGCTGAGAAGATCCAGCATTGTTGGGATGATGAGTTAGACGATGAAGAAATTCATACCCATCCAGCAGTATTGTAGCTGACCTGGTTGATTCTACTGAACAGAATCAACATCAGGTAACAATGGTCGATGAGGAAGCCCCAGTGGTAATTGAGACCTCTACTGAGAATATAAACTCAGGGAGAACGACTAATGTTCCTGAGCTAAATGCCCCTGAACCTGGAAAAATCATTAGATCCTAACTTCTTACTGAGTTGCTTCAGTCACTGAACAACAATACTGAAATGCCTAATACTCCTGTTGACTATACAGAAGTAATATCAGAAGAGGAAGCCAAACTCAGACATTCGTGGCTAGACGCTCACTCTTCTGATTTAATCATTGGAGATCCATCAGCAGCAGTAAGGACAAGATCCAGATTAAGCCAAGGAGAAAGTGATCTCTACTCCTGTTTCCTATCTACTGAAGAACCTCAGACGATAGAGGATGCTCTCAACGATGCTGACTGGATCATTGCCATGCAACAGGAGCTGAACCAGTTTGTCCGTAATGAAGTTTAGGAGCTTGTTGATAGACCTAGACATCAACACGTGATCGGTACTAAGTGCGTCTTCAAAAATAAGCGAGACGAGAACAACGTCATTGTCAGGAATAAGGCTCGACTTATTGCCAAGGGACACTGTCAAGCAGAGGGAATAGACTTTGGCGAAACATTCGCACCAGTCGCCAGATTGGAAGCTATTCGTCTGTTCCTAGCCTATGCAACACATCAGAGATTCAAAGTATATCAAATGGATGTTACATCAGCGTTTCTAAATGGCGTTCTGAAGGAAGAAGTCTACGTGGAACAACCGCCTGGCTTCCAGCAGGGACATCAGGTGTATAGACTTCGGAAAGCTCTGTATGGGTTAAAACAAGCACCCAGGGCTTGGTACGATACCCTATCGGACTTTCTTCTTCAGAACGGTTTTCAAAAGGGGATAGTAGATTGCACTCTGTTCAATATCAAGTTAGGCGATGACATTCTACTGGTGCAGATCTACGTGGATGACATCATTTTCGGTTGCAGGAACGTGACTATATGTCAACAATTTGAGAAAATGATGAAGGCGAAGTTCGAGATGTCAATGATGGGGGAGACGAACTACTTCCTTGGATTTCAAGTGAAGTAATCACCTGAAGGAATATTCATCAACCAAGCTAAATACACTCGAGACCTTTGAAAAGATTCGGCTGCGACTCAAGCAAGCTAGTCAAGATCCCCATGAACACGAATTTTAAAATCGATCTAGACAAAGATGGAGCTTCTGTTAACTCTACTATTATAGAGCTATTATTGGTTCTTTATTATATTTAACAGTAAGCAGACCTGACATAACTTATGTTGTAGGTGTATGTGCAAGATTTCAGGCGAATCCCAAGCGAAGTCATCTTGACTCAGCGAAGAAGATTCTGCGATACATGAAGGGAACACCTGACGCAGGGCTATGGTATCCCGCTGATGATAATCTGATTCTAACGGGTTATTCTGATGCTGATTATGTAGGATGCAGGATAGATCGAAAGTCAACTTCCGGAACATGTCAGTTCTTAGGCAGCAAGCTGATATCATGGTTTTCAAAGAAACAACATTCAGTGGCGACGTCCACTACTGAAGCTGAGTATATGGCTGCTGGAAGTTGCTGTGCCTAGATCGTTTGGCTTCGACAACAACTGCGAGATTATGGAATTACTCAAGATGAAGTGCCCATCTACTGCGACTCCACTAGTGCGATTGCAATAACTCAGAATCCAGTTCTTCATACGAGATGCAAGCACGCGGACATTCAACACCACTTCATCAGAGACCATTTCGAGAAGAAGGATATCAGGATGGAGAAAATCCATACTGGCAAGTAAAGGGCAAACATACTGACCAAACCGCTAGCTGTGAATAGATTCAGAGAACTATCAGTCGAGTTAGGTCTACTGTATCCTACTGACTCGAGTCAGTAAGAGAATTCAGTACGACAGGTCAGAAGTCAGATTCAGTACTTTGATTCAGTAGGGTGAATCATACAGTACACAGTAAGGGGGAACATGGTACCATCAGTACAAGAAACAACATTCAGTGGCATGACTTGCATTTATTTCCCGCCATAAATTTTAAAGGATTAAGTCAGTAGAAACCGTTCTCATTTAAAATGCTTTATCCTTTAATGTTGCCTGCAACGCATTTAATGCATGTCTTCTCACCTTACTCTATCTGCACATATCTTACGTGGGTCTAGATTAGAGGCGGCTAAGTAATCATTCCTTTTATAAAATTAAATCTGAGCCATCCCAGAAAAGCGAGATTTTATAGAAACCGTCCGATCTGAAAACCCTTGATATTCAAATCTTATAAAATCTTACCCTTTTCACTCTAATCACACTTTTCGCCATTTACGCAATCTTAAGAGCTTCCGATCATTCCTGATTACTGCATTCTATCGACAGCTTTCATTTCTTCCAACCTCTTTGATTACGGTAAATTTCTTCTTTATCTGCAATATATATCTAAGTTACTCTATTTTCGTGTGCTAACTCTCTTTTTGCAGATTTCTGTTTCAATGGCGATCGTTTCGACCCCAACAAATATTGAGGAGATTATTCTCTCTAGGGTTCTGTTCGAACCCACGATGGTCTTCTGTTGGGTGATGATTCTATTCTCAGCAGTGTTGATAAATAATGGGAAATGACTCAGTCTTCTGTGGTAACATACGACTCAGTGGCCCTGTGCTCTGAATAAGTCTGTGAAGATTTGAAGATCCCAAAACCCTATTTTGTTTGGTGAACCATTACGTTGTAAGTTGTTTTGTCTTTGAGATTTCAGACTCAGCAGACCCTCTGCTCTGGTTCAAGCACTCAGTAGATTATCCGCCTCAGCACCAGAAGTAGAAGACTCGGTATCTTTGGACTCGGCGGGAGCGATATGCGAAAGAAGTCGATGGGCCCGAACTCACGGGGAGTAGTTCACTGTACTCAGAGCTGATCTTCAGTAGAGCCTACTCAGTAGGAGCATGCTGCTTGAATCGGAGAGATCGGACTTCGGCAACGGCCGGACAGTCTTCGGCGCCGAGAATCTTTGAAGTCACTTTTCAGTAGAGTCAAATACGAGGAAGAGAGAAGTCAGCTTCAGATCTCCTTGAAGTCTATTCTATCTCAACCACTTTACGAACCTCGACAATGACAAGCGACCACGTATCCTATATCTACTAAAGGCTGCAAGTCAACAACTTTCCAGAAAAGGAGGGAAAGGACACTGCCACCAAACTTCAAAAGAGCCGTTAGCTACCCAAAAGAGAGAGACAAAGGATCGTCGTCTCCAACGGATCTATCCTAATCTCTTCTCTATAAATAGAGGGAAAAATCAAAATTTGAAGCTCACGGGAAGAACACGAGAGGACATACAGAGCATTCAAACGAGCAAAATTCAGAAAGCCTAAGTCTTCCGCAAGAAGTTCGAAGAATCTATCTCCGGCGAAAGACTACATTCCAGCTCTTAGGAAACCAAGCAGAACTGATTAATACAACCTCTAGTATCCAAACGACGATACACGAACCCAAAGCTATATTCAGTTGTTCGTCGTTCTAGAAGCCACTTCCTTGTTCCCTATCCCTCTAACCTAAGCTCAATAGAATATATCCATAGCTTAGACGAAGGAGTTCACCTTTGAACTAATCCTTATTGTAAAGGACTCCTTCACAGTTGGAGAGTTTTTCAAACACTCAGTTTGATAACCGTGTAAACTGAGACTTGCTCAGTATAAATCTCAAGACCAGTGTTTGTCCAGCGTACAAACCTACTTAGACTATCTCAGTATAATAAATAGCTTCTTGATCTTTCGGGACAGTGGACGTAGGATTTTTGTGTCCGAACCACTTTAAAAATCTTCTGTGTCTTGTGTTCTGCTCTTAACTGTTGCATTGATTTACTATTCATACTAAAAACCTTCTTTAAAATCATTCAACTAAGTTTTAGCAAACTTAACAGACTGCACTAATCAACTGAAACTGTTTTATTAAAAACGTTTTCCTAACTCAACTGAATTGGGCCTACACTATTCCGCACCACTAAACTCTATCTGCAAGATACTGAATTCTGACTCACATTCAGCTAGCAGGTCTCAGTAGAGTCAGTCACTCTGCCAACACGATTCGGAACGGCTTATGCGGTGCGCGAACTTGTTCGATGCGACATCATCCCGAAAAGGGATTTGTTCGTGTTTAAGTTGAGAAAATCGGTTTTCAGGTGTATTTACCCCCCCCCTCTACACCTGAACGTGCTCTCGGGACCAACAATTAGTATCAGAGCAGGAGTTCTATAAGGCTCTTGTTATTCTGAAACTGGTCTACTTGAACGGATCCGGAAAACGTTTTCACTGCATATCATTCTTCATTCATATCATTATTCATCATGTCTCATATGTCAGGGATAAGGATGGTTCCCATGTTCTCAGTAGAGAACTATGGTGTATGGCGGGTCAGAATGGAAGCTCATCTGACCTCTATCCACGACAGCATGACAGAGGTTCTAGAGGACGGACCTGTTGTTCCCATGATCGATAGCGTCGTAGCTCAGGATCCAGCAGATGGAGGTAGAATGGTGACTGGGAAAAGATTCCCAAGGACAGAAGTCTCTTCACCCTAAAGGAGAAGAAGCTTCACAACTTAGACCGCGTCGCCAGAAACGCCATACTGACCACCCTGAATGATTCATATCTCGGGAGAGTTCAGGACTACAAGTCCGCGAAGGAACTCTGGGATGCTCTAGTGCTACTGAGTCGGGGGACTCAGAAGATCAAAGCGAATAAACTTGCGCTGGAACTCCAAAAGCTGGAGAGATTGTCCCTCATGCCTGGTGACTCCATTGAAGATCTCAACGTTAGATTTACAGATCTGATGAACTCTATCAACGGGCTGGGAAAGATATTCTCCAACCGAGAGATGAATCTCAAAATTTTGAGGGCACTGCCAGACGGTCATTGGACTCCCTTTGCTAATTTATTGCGTCATTCTGATTTAGATATCGTTACTCCTGACCATATCTTTTCAGAACTTAAAGCAGAGGAATTCGTGTTTTGCTTACCTCAAAGGAAGCAGCGAGCTAAAGCTGACACTAAAATCGACCATGCCTTCAAAGCATTAGTCTGCACAGCAACTCCAGTGTCTAGCAAGGCCAAACCTTACTGACATACAAGAAGGAAATCTAGCCAAGAAGTACGCTCTGCTTGCCGTAGAGTATCAGAAGGAGAAGGAGAGGCACAGAAAAGTGACTAAAGCCCTCAGAGAATCCAA
Source organism: Lavandula angustifolia (assembly GCA_028984105.1). NCBI lineage: Eukaryota > Viridiplantae > Streptophyta > Magnoliopsida > Lamiales > Lamiaceae > Lavandula > Lavandula angustifolia. The sequence continues at coordinate 11,163,851 of CM054817.1, forward strand.
GGGTAAGTCTGAATACACGCCTAAGCGCACTCCTGACTCGTATACTTCTGAATGCAGGAAAAAGGATGACTCAGCACAGTCGAAAGACAGTGAAAGTAAGGAAGAAAGAGTCACCACCTGTTATAACTGCAAGAAGCTAGGACACTATCAGTATGACTCTCCTGAGCTCAGTACTGCTGAACGAGCAGCACGCAAAGCCAGAAGGGAGAAGTTCATCAAGAAGAGACAAGCATACATTGCTGGTGAACTCTCATGGCCTTAGAGCTTGAAGCTGAAGAAGATGCTGAAAAGTGTCTCATGGCAAGAGAAGAGGATGAGGTAAACTCACATAATCCATTTAATTCCTCTTCACACTGCACACACGACACTCTTTCAGGTGCAGACGAGAATCTGGACGTCGCAATCGCATATGAAGAACTACTCGAAGAGCAGATTCAGATGAGTTTGCAGCTCAGTAAGACTCTTCAGGAATTGGATACCCTGAAAGTGGAGAATCACAGACTTTCTCAGGAGAGTCAGGTCGTTACTGAGTCAGAAGGACTTGTATTGAGACTCAGGGAGGAGATAAACTCTCTGATGGCCAAGTCTCAGCATCAAGAAGATCAGATTTCAGTTTTGACCAAAGACTTAACTCAGGAAGATACTGAACTAAGTTTACTGAAGCAAGAGTTGTCAGGACTTCAGACCGAGCATGAAACACTGAAGAAAAGTGATGATGTCTGGAGGAACTTGATGACAGAGCGATACATGGGCGCTGAAAAGAAACTGGAGGCTAAGCTAGCAAGCAACAAGCCCAAGCATTGCAAGGAGGGACTTGGATTCGGCCGGGGGGAGCCTCCTCATCTGCCCCCGTACGCTTAGAGAGCCGGCTAGCTGATAGGTTTGTTTAAGGGGAGACCATCAATGGACACATACTGAACCCCCTAGCCAAAAACAAACAGAAGATGAAGGCACCTCATCCTAGTCATCAACACTCTGACAAAAAGATCAGCACCAGATCACCCTAGTTCACTCAAGGGGGAACCAGCAAAGCTAAATGGACTGATCAGTATGGACCCCCTCAGCTGACACATCCAGCTCAGTATGGGTCATATTACTATGATCCAATAGTCAGGAGAGGATCCAAAAGTCAAAAAAAGAAGAAGAAAGCCGCGCAAAAGGCAAAGGTCAGCAGTCTACCCACTCAGAAGATCCGGACTCCTGAACCTGAAAAGCCTCAGAAGTCAGCAGTGACTAGTCCAGTGGTCAAATATGTTGACACAAGTGGAAAGAAACTATCTGAGACCACCAGGGTCGTAAGACAGATATGGGTTACCGAAACTAACATCTAAGGACCCAGAATCAAAAATAAAGGGTACCTAAATATAATTCTGTTTTGCAGGTGTACAAGGACCTTTGGTATGTGGACAGCGGATGGTCAAGACACATGGTGTACCAAAATGACTTGCTGAAGAATTATACTACTGAAGAAGGACCCCGAATCGAGTTTGGAGACAATGATAAAGGCTACACCAGAGGCTATGGAACACTCAGCATTGGAACTGCAACAGTTCCAAGAGTATCATATGTTGAAGGACTTCAACATAACCTTCTCTCTCTTAGTCAATTGTGTGATAACTCGAATAGAGTGATTTTTGATGCTGGTTTCTGTGATTTTATTGATAAATCTACAGAGAAAACAGTGTTATCAGGTTCGCGCAAGAAGAATATCTATGTAGCTGACTGGAACTCAGCTGAACCTGAAGCTTGTTTGTTGGCGAAAAAAGACAACAGAACAGGGTGGCTTTGGCACAGAAGACTCAGCCATCTCAACTTCAAAACGCTCAACAAATTGGCTAGAAACACTCAAGCAAGATGACTGCCGAATGAAGTATTCAGCAAAGACACTCAGTGTGAAGCATGCTTGAAGGGAAAGCAAACATGGAATCAAAATCCGCCAGTTCCATCTCCTTCCACTGATGGAATCCTTCAGCTGCTACATATGGATTTGTTCGGTACAGTCTCTCTGGTGACGATCAGAGGCAAAAAGTATGCATTAGTGGTCATTGATGACTACTCATGCTACACATGGGTCATATTTATAGCCAACAAGTCTGACGTCAAAACAGAGTTACCAACGCTTCTGAAAAGGCTCAGTGTCGAGAAGAACACCAAGATTATCAAAATACATTCTGACAGAGGAACTGAGTTCCTTAATTTCATAGTGGAGGAGTTCTGCAAAGCAGAAGGAATAGAGCATGAGACGTCTGCCGCGTGCACGCCTCAACAAAATGGGGTTGCTGAGAGGAAGAATCGCACAGTTAAAGAAGCAGCAAGAACCCTACTCGCAGACTTAGGACTCCCAACCAAATTCTGGGCAGAAGCTACTGACACTGCTTGTTACACTCAGAACTGATCTCTACTGACAAAGCAGCACAAGAAGACACCATATGAACTATGGAACAGCAGGAAGCCTTCTCTATCTTATTTCCATATTTTTGGGTGTTCGTGCTTTATCCACAACAATGGGAAAGATCAGCTGAAGACTTTTGATAGCAAGTCAGATCAGGGAGTGTTCTTAGGATACTCCCGGGTCATCAAAGCTTTCAGAGTCTTTAACTATCGGACTCTTTGCGTGGAGGAAAGCCCTCATATTGTTTTTAATAAGTTTCTTTGCTGAAGACGGGAGCGAAACTACGAACACGAATCGAGGACATCGGTAAGAAGCTACGAGGATCGAGCTTAAAAGATAAAGTCGAAAAGATCCGGCTATGTTGGGATGATGATTCGAGATGAGGAAGCGAAGACAAGTCTTGAATCTCGGCCCGGCGGAAGTAGGCTGAGCAGTTGACTCTCCCGGAGCGAGTCAATCCCGGGTAACTCAGTCGATGAAGAAACCCCGTGTGGTAGCGAGACCTCTACGGAGAATAATAATTCGGGGGGAACTAATGATGTTCTGAGCTAAATGCCCCGAACACGGTGACTCGAGTAGATCACACTCTTGTAAGCGAACCGCTTCAATCTCGGACTAGTACAAGCGAAATGCCTAACTCACCTACTATACGTGTTGAACAAATTTCGGATGAAGAGTTGAAACATCGTAGATCGTGGTGCGGATGCTCACACTTCTGACTTAATTATAGGAGATCCTTCAGCAAGCGTAAAGACAAGATCCAGATTCTATCAGGGAGAAAGCGCCTTATACTCCCCGCTTCTTGTCTCTTGTAGAACCTCGGTCGAGTTGAGGATGCGCCGAAAGATCTTGGCCTGGATCATAGCCATGCAGGAGGAGCTGAATCAGTTCACGAGAAATGAAGTTTGGGAGCTTGTTGATAGTCCCCGGCATCAACATGTGATCGGAACTAAATGGGTCTTTAAGAACAAGCGAGATGAAAACAACGTCATAGTAAGGAATAAAGCAAGACTCGTGGTAAAAGGCTACTGTCAAGCTGAAGGGATAGATTTCGATGAAACATTCATTCTAGTTGCAAGATTGGAGGCAATCAGACTATTCCTAGCCTACGCAACACATCAAAGATTCAGAGTATATCAAATGGATGTGAAGTCTGCTTTCCTGAACGGCGTACTGAAAGAAGAAGTCTATGTGGAATAGCCTCCCGACTTTCAGCAGGGACATCAGGTTTATAGACTCAGAAAGGCTCTGTATGGGTTAAAACAAGCACTCAGGGCTTAGTACGATACCCTGTCTGAGTTTCTTCTTCAGAAAGGTTTTCAGAAGGGCAGAGTAGATCGCACATTATTCAGCGTTCGATTGGAAGACGACCTATTACTTGTGCAGATCTACGTAGATGACATCATCTTTGGTTCAAAGAATGTCATCATGTGTCAGCAGTTCGAAAGAATGATGAAGGATAAGTTCGATATGTCAATGATGGGAGAGATGAACTATTTCCTTGGCTTTCAAGTCAAACAATCTAAGAAGGGAACGTTTATCAATCAAGGCAATCAAGATCCCGATGAACACGAATATGAAGATTGATCTTGATAAAGAGGGAGTATCAGTAGACCAAACTGAATTTCGTGCTATAATTGGTTCTCTATTATACTTAACAACTACTCGTCCTGAAATAACTTATGCCGTAGGTGTCTGCGCTCGATTTTAGGCAAATTCGAAGCAGAGTCACATGGACTCAGCAAAGAAGATTCTCCGCTATCTCAGAGGAACACCTGACATGGGTTTATGGTATCCAGCTGATGATAATATAGAACTAACTGGTTATTCTGATGCTGACTATGCAGGATGTAGAATCGATCGAAAATCAACTTCTGGAACTTGTCAGTTCCTTGCAGTAAGCTGATTTCGTTGTTTTCAAAGAAACAACATTCAGTAGAGACGTCAACTACTGAAGCTGAATACATGGATGCCGGAAGTTGCTGCGCCCAAATCCTTTGGCTGAGACAGCAGCTACGCGACTATGACATCATTCAGAATGAAGTGCCGATCTTCTGTGACAGTACCAGTGCCATTGCAATCACTCAGAATCTTGTACTTCATACGAGATGCAAGCACGTGGATATCAGACACCACTTCATTTGTGACCATGTTAGAAAGAAGGATATCAGGATGGAAAAGATCCATACTAACCATCAAAGGGCAGATATTCTGACCAAGCCTCTAGCTGAAGCCAGATTCATAGAAATTTCAATAGAGCTAAGTCTGTTGGACCCTACTGACTCCAGTCAGTAAGAGGATTCAGGAGAGGAGCATTCGGTAAGGGGGAATGTTCACTCTCAGTACTGAGTAAAATCAGTAATTAGAGACTCAAAAACCATCTACAGGAGGTATCAACTGACTACGATGTTCAGCTGACAGGTTTGCGTATCTCTACTAAGTAGCCTATATATCAATTCTGTGCATTTATGATCAGATTCAGCATCGTAGTCAATGCCTTAGGAAATGTCATTTAATTTTAACGGATCACATTGAATACACGACATTCTATGTACAAGCATGTTGAACTCAGCCACGCATTAAATGCATGTCGTATCAAGTTACTACTTAGTCTATTTTCAACTGGCTTTTGACTTAGGCGGCTAATTTGTATTTTATAAAACTTAATCCTAGTCGTCCCATCTAAAAGCGCGTTCAAAGCTGAACCATTGATCTTTAAGCTGTTTATCTTCTCTAAGTATATATATATATATATATATATATATATATATATATATATATATATATATATATATATATATATATATGAGTTGAAATCTTTGACACCGTCATTTCATATCTGTAAATATCTTAAATACCCGAGATTTTCTGAGATACTTATTACCTTCATTCCAAATTCTCCTCAAAATATTCAGAAAATCTTTTGGTAATTCTTCAATGATTATTAAGTATCGTATGGTTTTTATTTCTCTTATATGTTAATCGATCTTGACCTATCTTTGTATATGCGAGATTACAAAAATGACAGGAACTCAAGTAGGTGCTACGACAGATATGCAAGAGATCCTCGAAAAGGATCGAGTCTGGTGCGAGCCTGTCATGGAGTTTGAGGAGTGCGACCTGGACTTTATGGAGGAGATATTCTACGCTCTCAGAGAAACTGGTCTGGAAGGATTTCTGACGAGAAGGCCGACTTTCTTCCTCCCGCGCCAAGTAGTAGAGATCTACTCGAACTCTAATTCAGTAGATGGAGACATCAGAGGGAGATTTGTCGTCCATACAGTAGGTGATCCCTCCCTCTCCATGATTGAAGTGAAGCAGATGTCCATCCGCGAAGCTCTTCAGAAAAGCTTCAACCTCCCCAACTCAGGATTCAGCACCGTCGCTTATAAAGATGAATTGATGGATGAATACCTCACCGAGTTCTGCGGAAAGCCAACAATGTTCAGACCCGCTTTTCCAAAGAACGCTATGCTCCCTCAGTACAGAGCACTAGCATATATTGTGACTCAGTTGCTGACGAGTCAAGCAGGCTCGTTTGACCAAGTGTCCAGACCCAGCGCAGCGATGATGGCCATATATGATCGGGCTAAGATCAACTGGACAGAATTTTTCCTCAGAGAGTTTATGATACAGTCAGCCACATTTGATAAGGCGTCCAATAGGCTCAGCGTCAAAGGAAAGCTCCTATACGGACTTAAACTCTCAGTGATGATAGAGGATTTCTGCGCATCTGACAAAGTCACCTTTGCTGATAAATAATACTTCAACGTGAAGAAAGTCAGATTCCAAAATAGGTCGGCGGCCCTTCAGAGTTGGCTCGGGGCCGAGTGCACCTACGAGTGGGACTCGGCGGACCTCAACGCCAAAGAAGAAGAGGTCCCCACCAAAATCGGCGCCTAAGGTACCAACCAAGAAGGTGAAGAAGGTCGGCGAGGTTGTGCCCTGCGGGCGAGCGAGGAACCGAGAGGTCGTCGTTACTCGGCCACCTCTACGGTGAGAGAATTGTCTCCAGCGAATACGGAGAGACAATGGACCAAGGGGTCCAAGGCGAAGAGATCAATCGGAAGTCCAGGCCCGAAGAAGTTTAGACTACGGAGAGCCCCTTGGACGTACCTCCCCTCGGCGGCATCCCATCTGGCGAGAAACGGCGTCTCCTATCGAAGTCGAGAGCTCGGAGATAGCCTCGGAGTCGAGAATCCGTCGGGATGGAGGCCTCGGGGCTCAAATCCCGAGCCTCCTCAGAGATTTTGAAGTGATTAGGAGATCGCCGGCCACTCGAGATCTTGTCCTATTGGCTAGGCAAGCGAGACTCCATATGTTGATCGAGGTTCTAGGAATGGCACAATGTCGAGCGGCGATCATACACCATTCTGTGAACGAGCTCCATGAGGAAGAGGCTGGCGATAAGAGGGCGGATTGGCTACTCAGAGCCATCTGACCTCGGCACGCTCGAGGACCTGAGGGCGGCCATGCTCGCATTGCTGCATGACAGACAGCATGTCTCAGTACCCGCGCCCTCCAATGGGTCTGACCCCGATGGTCAGGACCCACCCCATGATTCAGGTCCTAAGAAGCCTGATGAGGGATCTCAACAGGACAAGGATGCCATTGCATCAGCTGGCGACCCTCCACTCGGCATCCTTGGTCACAGGTAGACGGTGGTCTGGTACTTCGAGGCGGCGATCTGCTCGGCTTCTTCTCCAATCTGCTTTCGAAGTAGCGCCCAGCCCAAAGAGCCATCGTTCGAAAACAGTGGCCAGGGCACTGAAGAATCAAGGTACTCAGAATCGCCTTCTTGCCCGTACCGTCCACAAAAGCTGGCGCCAAACCGCTGAGGCACAAAGTGCGGAGGCTGCGGGACTCGGAACAACTATTTCTTCATCCCGAGTCACGACTTCTCCGAGCATTCGACGAATGCCTTAGGCTGCTGAGAGACCTAATTTCGAGGCTGCTGCTCAAGACGATCGGGAAGGCTAGGATAAGCGATGAATCAATACAAGGCCGCTCAAACTTCTCACTTGAATCGGTCGCGGCCATCTCTCAAGCCCGATGACCTCGGGAATCCAAACTATTCGGAAGGCTCTTGAAGAGAAGGTTGCGCAACAGTGAAAAGAGTTCAAGGCTACAACGAGATCTCTCACATAAAGAATACGGCAATCGGTGACCAACGAGAGAAATGAGCTGCATGAGGCGCGACCAAGATTCATACAAGATTAGACGATCGTCGGCCTCCTACAAAAGCTTTGAACAAGAAGGTATACGCTCCGCCCCCAACCCTACTTGGTGATGCCAAAAAGGGGAAAGAGTAATAGAGAAATCAATTAAGGGGGAAGGCGCGAGGGGGCGTGCTGAAAGCTCCGAAGAGAGCAAGGTCGTGCGAGGGCAACCTCAGCTCGGTCATCTGCCCCTGCGCCCTCTGCGGCGGCGCGGCCCGGGGTGTCTCGAGTGCGGCATCAGCGAGGCGGCCCGAGTTGCTCGGGAGCCGAGAGAAGTCGCTACTCGGGCACGCGAGACTCCCCTTGACATTATTAAGGAAGTTGCGAGTATGCGGCGAGGAGGACTCGAGAAGAGGAAGAAGCTCCTCTTCCTCCTCCTTGCTCAGAGCAAAGCAAGAAAGTTACGAAACTCCCAACCCCCTCCCTCTAAGAAGAAAGGACCCGAGAGGTTCATTACCCCGGAGGAGGAGGCTCGGATAGCCGCGAGACGAAAGGGCTGGCTAGGGGAGATAGGCGGAAGGCGAAGCGACCCAACAAACTCGAGCCAGAAGCTTGTCAAAGGCAAATCTAAGGCTCAGTGGAGGCAAGAGAACAAGTGCAGAGCTGCCTCCCAAACGCTTAAACTCGGCGACGAAGGCGTAGAGAAAAGGAGGAGCTGCAGCGGCAAAAATCAAGCGGGCGACGGGGGCACCTCCAAAGAAAGATCACCAACTCCTGGCGGCTCGGGAAGAAGAGCCACCTCACAAGCCCTCCTACTGCTTGCCTCTAAGGCATAGGAACAAGAGATGGAAGAAATGCGGGCTCGGTTAGACGGATACTTATATAGAGGTGAAGAGGCCGAGGCAAATTGAAGCGCCAGAGAGAGATTACATATAGCGAGATCTTGAAGCCCTCGGGCGAGAACGGAAAAGGAAGCTAGTCAAAGGATCCCCTCAAAGGCGACATCCCCTACGGATCCGAGGAGATTCGAAAGCCTACGGATCGAAGACTCACGGATGGCCTAGAACGAGATGAATGGATGCCGGTGGAATTCACGCGAGAGGTGGGAAGCGAAAATTGAGTTCATTAAAAGAAACTATTTACGGAGATTGCGGTGCGAGAAGCGCAAAGCTGTGGCTTATACTGAATGGATAATGAGAGCCGACTTAGACATGTATGCCAGATTATAGAAAGCTATCAAAGAAAATGTCGAAGTCAGAGTTCCAGACCCTAGAATCCTGCCACCCCCACAGAGACTTGACGGATCCATTCACTATGGAGTAATAGAGAAAGAAGTGAAGGACGTTGCTGAAGCCAAATTTCTTGATGAAGAAGACCCAGCGGACTTTGCTGAGATACTGAAGTTGAGAAAAGTCACTAATCACATGTATGGAGTGCCTCTTCCTGAATCTCAATCCCAAGATTTCAAAGACATGATTAGGCAGTTCAAATAACTTCTGGCTTCTATGTTCTCTTTGTGTCTTTTTCTTCTTCTAGTCTAGCAGAGATGTAACTGTACTGAACCTCTTTACATATATAATATCTCTGTTTGGCTTTGACCATATCTTATTGTCTGAATAGCCGTGTTTATTTTTGCTTAACACTCAGAATCACCGAAGTGATTACTGACTCACACACTCATTGTCTGTTATTTATTGCCGGTTGTTGCTTAGCTAGATTCTGATAGACTTGATAGCATAGGGGGAAAATGTTGTTAAGACAGGGGGAAGTGTTGTTCAGACTCTATATTTATTATGACTTTCTGCCCTGATCCCCTCAGTAGTCTAGGACTTAAAGAACAACTCCACTGATTCTACTTGTAATTTTGTAAGGAGCTCTGTTTCTGATAATTCATAGTGTTAAGTTGATAGCTATTCGGTTTTGGCATCATCAAATAGGGGGAAAATGTTGGGTGATGATTCTATCCTCAGCAGTGTTGATAAATAGTGCGAAATGACTCAGTCTTCTGTGGTAACATACGACTCAGTAGCCCTGTGCTCTGAATAAGTCTGTGAAGATTTGAAGATCCCAAAACCCTATTTTGTTTGGTGAACCATTACGTTGTAAGTTGTTTTGTCTCTGAGATTTTAGACTCAGCAGACCCTCTGCTCTAGTTCAGGCACTCAGTAGATTATCCGCCTCAGCACTAGAAGTAGAAGACTCGGTATCTTGGACTCGGCGGGAGCGTATGCGAAAGAAGTCGATGGAGCCGAACTCACCGGGGAGTAGTTCATCTGTACTCGGAGCTGATCTTCGGTAGAGCCTACTCGGTAGGAGCATGCTGCTGAATCGGAGATCGAGACTCGGCAACGGCCGAGCGGTCTTCGGCGTCAGAATCTTTGAAGTCACTTTTCGGCGAGTCGAAATACGAGGAAGAGAGAAGTCGGCTTCGGATCTCCTTGAAGTACATTCTGTCTCAACCACTTTACGGCTCGGCCAATGACAAGCGCCACGTATCCTATATCTACTAAAGCTGCAAGTCAACAACTTTCCAGAAAAGGAGGGAAAGGACACTGCCACCAAACTTCAAAAGAGCCGTTAGCTACCCAAAAGAGAGAGACAAAGGATCGTCGTCTCCAACGGATCTATCCTAATCTCTTCTCTATAAATAGAGGGAAAAATCAAAATTTGAAGCTCACGGGAAGAACACGAGAGGACATACAGTGCATTCAAACGAGCAAAATTCAAAAAGCCTAAGTCTTCCGCAAGAAGTTCGAAGAATCTATCTCCGGCGAAAGACTACATTCCAGCTCTTAGGGAACCAAGCAGAACTGATTAATACAGGCTCTAGTATCCAAACGATGATACACGAACCCAAAGCTATATTCAGTTGTTCGTCGTTCTACAAGCCACTTCCTTGTTCCCTATCCCTCTAACCTAAGCTCAATAGAATATATCCATAGCATAGACGAAGGAGTTCACCTTTGAACTAATCCTTATTGTAGAGGACTCCTTCACAGTTGGAGAGTTTTTCAAACACTTAGTTTGATAACCGTGTAAACTGAGACTTGCTCAGTATAAGTCTCAAGACCAGTGTTTGTCCAGCAAACCCGGCGAGACTATCTCGGTATAATAAATAGCTTCACGATCTTTCGGGACAATGGACGTAGGATTTTTGTGTTCGAACCACTTTAAAAATCTCTGCGTGTCTTGTGTTACGCTCTTAAGCTGTTGCATTGATTTCTTGTTCATCCCGAAAACCTTCTTTAAAATCATTCAGCGAGTTTGACAAACTTAACGATTGCACTAATCAGCCCAAAGCAGTTTTAATAAAAACGTTTTCCTAACTCAACTGAATTGGGCCTACACTATTCCGTACCACTAAACTCTATCTGCAAGATACTGAATTCTGACTCATACTCAGCTAGCAGGTCTCAGTAGAGTCAGTCACTCTGCCAACATGATTCAGAACAGCTTATCTGGTCTGCTGAACTTGTTCAGTACGACATCATCCTGAAAAGGAGTGTTCGTGTTTAAGTTGAGAAAATTGGTTTCAGGTGTATTCACCCCCCCCTCTACACCTGAACGTGCTCTCGGGACCAACATCTTCCATCAGGTGGAGTTGCCATTTTTGGAGCCTGTCTTCTATGCCTTGGAAGCGTCCGGCTTGAAGCTTTTGTTGACGAAGCATCCCAAGGCGTACCTGACCACGCAAGTGGCCGAGTTCTTCTTCAATATGCGTTCTGTGGAGGATACAGACGCAGAGGTAACCTTAATAGGTTACATGAGGGAGGAAGCACCCCAGAAGTGGGAAGCGAGTCATGCAGTTATCAGCATGATGGAGGCCTTGAAGTCCGCATTTGAGTTGCCGGACTTTGGAATTTCTCCAATGGGTTACAAGGAGAACGAGCTCAATGATTATGTTCGTCGTTTCTGCGGACGCGATGACATCTCCTTCAAATCTGCCCCACCGAAGAACCAACTCATTCTGGAGAATAGGGGGCTCGCCTACATCGTCATTCATATCCTGACGAGCGCCGCCGGTTCATTCGATCAGCTATCCAAGCCTCGACTCCAAATCATTATGGCCATTATTGATGGAGTCTAGGTGAATTGGACTAAGTTCTTTATGGCTGAGCTGAAGGCTCAGGCTCAGAAGTTCGCGTCCACAGAGTCAGGAGAGAGAAGACTCATTAGTGTGGGAAAGCTGCTGTACGGGACAAAGGTGTCCATTATGATTGAGGACTCACTGACTAATCACGCCTCCTTTGCTGACTCCAAATATTTCGACCGCAAGTTGATCAAGTTCAAAACTAGAGCAGCGGTCGAAAAGTCGATCGGACGTGGAGCTACTGAGCTCAAGAGATCATCTACTGATCTGCCTCCATGGGCCGATCAGCCGAAGAGAAAGAAGCTGTCCAAAGCTGGAGCTTCTAAGGCTGCCTCCAAGCCCACTTCCCCTCCACCCCCTCAGGAGAGGAATTACTGGACGCTGATACTGGCATTGAAGGTGCCACCTTGAAGGACAAGGTACAGCGGGTCAGTACTGAGGAGACTCAGCCGGAAGAAGCTGATGAGCCGGCTACTGAGGTCTCTTCAGAACAATCATTGACCGTTCAGATGACTCGTCTCCATGCCACAGCAGAGGTCGTTGAACAAATTCATGAGATTGCCCAGCATTAGGATTTGGTCGACATAGCGATCAGGGCAAGGACACAGATGCTGTTTTGTTTCCTTAACTGGGATATCCCCGCAGACCTCATCCAGCAGCATTTTGCACTATCCTTACTGGCCGAGGAGCAGAGTCTGCAGTCGGCGATCGGGTTTGGGGAACCCGTCGATATTACCTCGTTCGATGACCTTCGCTCACCCATGCTATATCTCTTAGAGCTGAGGTCCTCCCCGCAGATAGCCAGGAGCCCGTCGCAGCCTTCTCATCACAGTGATGGTGATGATGATCAGGCACCCAAGGATGCAGAACAGGGAGATTCTGCTGAGGGAAAGACTCCTAGCGAGAAGGGCGACTCACCACCTCCACCTCCAGAATCAGGTGCCTCCCCAGTTGCTTCATCCTCAAGGAAGCAACAACTCGCTGCCTCAGAGCAGAGGCTCGGAACCTCATCATATCAGATCAAGCCTATAGGTTCCGTGTCCTCCAAGTCCATCAACAGAGCTATCAGGAAGCAAGGTGATAAGAATCGTCTCCTAGCTATGGATGTCCATCTCAAGTGGGCTCAGTATACAAAAGCTCAGACGAAGAAGGTTGACGAACTTGTTGGCGCAGTCAAGAAGGTCTCGGACACTCCTACTGCCAACATTCAGGAGATCGTCGAGATTGCGCCGGCAGCTCAGAAGGCGGACTTGGCCGCTCAATGCTAGCAGCTGCTCGAAGCCCAGTAGAAGAGATTCGCTGAGCAGTTGTTTGCGAGCCTGGCCACAGTTCAGAACACGATGGATGAGCGAAACAGGATGGCCACCTCCAGTGTCCAGAACGCCTTACAAACTCAGGCGGCCGCCCTGAAGCTCATTCAGAATGAAATAGCCCGGCTCCCACGACGCGTCGCACAGAGCGAGAAGCGGCGAGGCTCGGATTCGCGAATCCGCAAGGACCGGGGAAGATGACTAGGTCCACTACTGCGATGCCATCGGAGACTTCAACACCACCTCCACATCTATTAAAACAGCTGTCTACGACCTTCAGCGGGATGTAGCAGCTATCAAAGCCCTCCTGTCCCCGGCTAGTGATGATGCCAAAAGAGGGAAGGAAGAGCTCGGGTGGTAGGTCGGTCGGTGAGAGGGAACCGATTAAGGGGGAAAGTTCGGCTCGGTGCAGAGCGGGCTCGATCCCCCCCTCCCCCGAGTCCAAATCCCTCATGTCCAAACTCAGCTACCCGAGCAGGTCAGAGGATCAGGTGAAGGATCGTCGGCTCAGGCGCAACACATAGAAGATATCGCTCAATTCCTTGATCAGGAGGATGAGCCCCTACCGACTAAGAGGCCCGGGAAGGAGAAAGCCGGCTGAAAGCACTCCACCTCCTTCCTCGGCGCCCAAATTCAAATCAAGAGAGGAGCAGGAAGAACATGATAAGAGGGTGGCTCAGCAACTCCAAGATCAAAGAGACTATGAGTTGAGGCTAGAAGAAGAGGCTCAGAAGCTTAAGAAGAAGAAGAGAGTGACAGTTGCCAGAATGTCCAAGAGTCAGGCTAAGCTGATTTTGGATCAGCAAAAGAAGAAGGATCAGCAATCTGCTGATCAGGAGCCTGCTGATGACTCAGAGACGGACACACTGCCACTTTCTTAGAGAATGAAAAACATCTCTAAACTTACACCTGAGCAGGAGGCAGAGGACAAAGCTACATGGGATGCTACGCAGCAAGGGCTAAACCTCAGGACGAGGGATAAAAGAGCTGCAGCATTAAGGGAGAAGAAGAGGCAGGAGGATCTGGCGAAAATTATTGAGCTTACTGATAAAATTGCCAGAGAGCCAATCTTCGACAAAAGCAAGCAAATACCTAGGACGTTCAAGTTCTTCCGGCGTGGTGCCCAAAAGGCTCATCTCAAGAAGACTCTGCACCGCCGCGTAGACAAGTGGATTCCGTGGAATCTGAATGAAGAGTGGGAGGAGCTGAAGATAGACTTTATCAAGGCATATTATGTATGGCAATGCTATCCTGCTGAAGTGTCGCCCACTGATATTTTCGATGAATTCATCTATCAGTACAACGCGAACTTTAGGGCGCAGATCAAGTTATTATTATTCAAGGAGAAGCCGCCGCCCTTCACTTTGCTCACGCCTACCGCCAGCGACTCCCCCGCGACGACTCGAGGTGATTTGCACGAAGGAGATAGAGGAGGAGGTTCAGACTGCTGCACGCCACAACGATATAGATCCTTTGCAGCCAAGTGATCTTATTCCCATCCAAACCCTCAGAGAGAGAATCTACAAATCTTATGGGTTGGAGCCTCCAGCTGCTAAGTCTGCGGAATTCAAGGCGAAGATCAAGAAGTACAAACGTTAGTAGTAGTTCCTCATCTTCTGATGTATAGAGCTTAGACTGGTGTAATTTCACCACTCATATATAATATATTAGTTCTTTGCTTGGCCAGACAACTAATCATTGTCTTGTGGCTATGTGTTTATTGTTTAGCACAACTGATCACTGAAGTGATCTGACACACACTCACGTAACCTATCTTTCTCTGATATGCCTATCTTTTATCTGTTGATTACCCTATTTTCACTGCTCAGTTTTTACTGAAGTCTCTTGGGTTAGTAGCTTAGAACTTAGTGGTTTTGGCATCATCAATTAGGGGGAAATTGTTGGGTTACGAGTCAGTGATTGATTAAATCATCACTTAGAGGGTACTTTGACCTATCATCAGTAGTTCTTGTATTAGGACTTACTTCTTATTTCGGTAATGGGGGAAATCATAGTGATTTATTGCTATGGAATTGAAGATCCCAAAACCTGTCTTGTACCCTTAGTGTGTTGTCTTTCGGACTAGATGATGTAATAGGCTAGACTATTCTTATTTTCGTTATCTTTTTTTTTGTCTATGTCCTGTACGAGGTATTTGATGGTCTGAACTTCAGTAGGAAGTTAAATTCCAGAACCCTGCGTCTTCAGTCTATAAGAGCTCGTGTTCTCAGGTCTCCAGCTGACCACCATCAAGTAGAAGTTCTCTCATCAGCTGACCTCCAGTGAAGAACACAATATAGAGCTCAGTACCTTGAGTCACCGGTGGCTTGCTCTCGGTAGAAGACCTTTTATCGGCCGGCTCGAGATGAAGAAGACGGTATGATCGTGCCGGATCTACGTATCGACGAGAAACAACGACCCGACTTTTTAATGACATTCGAAAGTCGGCGGAAGATCATACGAGGATGAGTGAGAGTCGACTTAGATGAAAGGCGATGTCGACAAGTCTCACCTACCCCCGAGCCTCGACCAATGAGAAGCGTCCAAAGCCTTACACCTTTCTGCAACTAAAGTTGCTTTCATGTCTGATGACCAAGCACTCTACGATATTATTTCGAAACTTATGGCCATTTTCCTTGGGCGTTTGTGACACATGGCATCGTCTTCTCCAATGAACAAATGCCTAGGTCACGACTATAAATAGAGAAGCCTTTCCGGGCTCAACGCACGGGATATCAAAGGGATTACACGCTCAAGCATTCAAACTCTCTAGCACATTCAAGAAGATCCAGCGAAGAACTTGCCTAGTTGAAAATATTTAGTTCTTCTCTCTAGAGTTTCGTTTGATCCCTCTTCTCTATCTAAGCTCCACTATTATATCCATAGCTTAGAACCTTCGAAGGAGTTCACTTTTTTGTGACTGTTCTTCTTGTAAGAACTCCTTCATAGTTGGAGAAAATCACCTCCCCTTCAAACTTCGGTTTGATTTGTAAAGTCGCTAAGGACTATAACTTAGAAGGGTCTGTCCAGCGCACAGATACCATGCTGAGGCTTGCTCAGATTAATCAACAAGACCTCCTGTTCAGTAGGACCGTGGACGTAGGATCTTGCGTATCCGAACCATGTTAAAAATTGCTTGTGTCATTTACTGTTTTATTGCATCGTTCTCAAACCGTTTACAAACTCATACTTTGCATAAAACGTATTTAAAAGTGTACTAGCCAAAACTAACTTGGTTTGCGAAAACACATTTTCAAATTGACACGAAGTCTTTCGGGCCCTACACTTATTCGCACTAACTCTCCGTCTGAGGTTTTAATACTGAAAAAAGTCAGTAGAACAAACTCAGTAGTTGAGCCACTCTGACTCGCGATCAGAAGGTAACTATTTGGCATTGTTCATCAGTTGCAACTTACAGCTCAGCTGTCCTTCGCGGTTGAGAAAAGAAACTTGTATTCAACTGTATTCACCTCCCCCCCCCCCTCTACACCTGACACTCGTTTTCGGACCGACACCTTTCATCCATGGTCTTATGGACCTCAGCCAATGATGCAACCAGTTGCTCTGAAAATTTCTTTGATTGAGCTTCTAGCAACTGCTTACTGAGTGGCGAAGTCCCAACTTACGGCGGCGAGAGCAGTCCCGATGATCTCCTGAAAATTTGGAGTAGGAGCTTCTGAGATCTTCTTAACTTCTCCAGTGAGGACGTCAACGCGCTCAGTCTGAGCTTTCGTGTATTGTGACCATTTTAGGTGCACATCCTTAGCCAGGAGATGATTTTTGTCTCCTTGCTTTCTAGTAGCTCGGTTGACTGTCCTTGAGGATACGGTACAAATAGGTTTGATCTGGTATGAATATGTACCTATCCTTTGCTTAGAGGAGGCGAGTTGTTGTTGCCTTGAAGAAGACGCAACCGGGGCAGCACCTGGTGTAGGAGGTGGTGAATCGTCCTTCTCACTGGGAGTTTTGCTCTCAGTAGAGTCTCCCTGCTCTGCATCCTTGGGTGCTGAATCATCACCTTCAGCTGGGTGGTCAGTGGGCGAAGGGTCTCTGGCGGGAGAGAAGGAAGGCTTCAGCTCAAGAAGATATAGCATAGTTGATCTCAAGTCTTCAAAAGATGTAATGTCTACGGGTTCTCCAAACCCTATCTCAGACTGCAGTTGCTACTCCTCTGCCAGTAGTGTGGATACAGAATACTGTTGGATCAGATCAGCAAGTATATCCCAGTTAAGGAATCTCAGCAGCATCTGAGTCCTTGCCCTGACAGCTATCTAGCAGATCGTGATAGTTGGCAATTTTAGGGGTCTGTTCAGCGACTTCGGATACAGCCCTAAGTCTGGTCAACTGAATTGTGGTTGGTAGCTCTGATGAAACTTCAGCAGTTGGTTCATCTTCAAACTCCAGCTGAGTTTCTTCAGTACTTACTCTTTGGACTTTGTCCTTGAGAGTGACACCTTCAATGCCGGTGTCCACATTGAGCAAGTCTTCCACCTGTGGGGGAGGTGGAGATACAGCCTTAGAAGCTCCTGACTTGATCAGCTTCTTTCGCTTTGGCTGTTCGGTACATGGAGGAAATTCAGTAGAAGGCCTATTTAGTGCACCTCCACGGTCGATGGACTTTTCAACAGCTGTTTTCGACCCGAACTAGATCAGTTTCTTGTCGAAGTATTTCATGTCGCCAAAAGACGCATGTGATGATATTGAAGCTTCTATCTGCGCTGAAACTTTTATCCCTTAAAGAAGTTTGCCCATACTAATTAGTCTTCTCACTCTTGTGTCTCCGGCAACAAACTTCTGTGACTGGACTTTCAGTTCAGAAAGAAAGAACTGAGCCCAGTTAACCTTAGCTCCGTCCATGATTGTCATCATCATCTGGAGTCTAGGTTTGGACAGCTGGTCAAAAGAACTAGCCGCGCTGGTGAGGATATGGATAACTATATAGGCCAGGCCTCTGAATTCTGGCAGGAGCTGACTCTTCGGAAAAGCAGCTTTGAAGGAAATATCGTCCTGTTGGGATTTTGTATAGTGGAAGCACTTTTTATGCTTGCATACAATGTGTTTTTGTCCTTACCACTGTTTTATCCTCCTATCTGATAAATATTGCACATGTTATCCTTTATCTTGTATAAAAGTTAGATTTGTGAGGTGTGTTGGGTATCACGAAGAAACAACCAAATTGGTTGAAGCTGACAAGATATAAACGGTTATCACGGTGAGACAACTTAAGGATAAGTTGTCGGTTTAAGCTACGGTTTAGATAAGAAGTGGCTTGTCTTAGGTTTGCTTGTCTTTTCTTGGTACACTTAAGGTGGTGTATTGACGGATCACAATGAGATGTGTTCTCCTAAGCGACCTTAGTGGATAACCAAGATCTCGGTGACTTAGGCTGGTCTTAAGTTTGGTAAGACTTGGTGAGTGCATTTGGCTATCTATCACTTTGACCTACTATGGTGAACGTCATCGCGGCCAGGATCTACGTATCTTGGGTGTTAGTAGTTATTTGTGGCTCGGTTTGGTTGTGCGTATCTTGCGGCCGTATCCTAGTAAAATGAGTTGATAATATCCCACGAGGAACTCGAAAGGATTAGCACACTAAACCCGGCAGGTTGATTAAGTCCGGGTGTGTTAATAAGGTCGAGTGGTACTACTCGGGGAATATAAGATGTTAATTAATTTAAGGCGTCGGTGAGCTTAATTAATTAACGGATATTTCTATCTTAAATACGGAGATCGATTAAGTCTAAAATACAAGTCCTTGCTCAAATTGGGATAAAGGGGTAAGTCAGCACGGATTCTCTAGTGGAATGAATCTGTGTTTATTAATTAATTTTGCTCTGGGCTGAGCATGGATAATTAATTAATTTGATGCCCAGCTTTATTTCTTGTATTCGATCCCTGATCTGGCCCAATTAGTTGCCCGGTTAGTTATTGTCTCTCAAAAATCATTATGAATGGATTAATGTATTTTTACATTATTTAATAATGTTATTTATCTGGAATTAATTGGCTGGGCTAATTAATTGATAAATATTAGTATGCGATAAATTAATTAATTATATTATGGAAGTTTGGTTATGTGGAAGCCCATTAGAAATATAGTTAAATTAATGGGTTACAAATATATTAATATTATATTAGCTTTTAAAGCCTATATATATCAGTATTCTGTTCAGAAACAGATTACACACATATACACATAATTACACACGCATACCGTGAGTAAGAGAGAGACAAAAAAATTTAATTTCTTGGGTTCTCGACCACCCGGAAGGAAGAAAAGGTAGGGATACGGATCGGAAGGTCTAACACGGGAGCAACAATCAAAGCGCGACAACACGCGGGGAGGAAGGTAGCATTCCTAACCTAAATTATTCCTTCACGTTCCTCCGCGACGCTTGATATAATCGTTGAACTTTGCGCCCTTGTATCCCGATGGGAGATACGCCGTGGTCGGGATGGTCGAATATTGACTTCAGCCCTTCAAGAATGTTGATGTCGACGTGGCTCTCCTCCCATGACTGAGGTGAAACCTCCTTCATATACCTCACAACGGTTACTTCAGCATCCGTTCCCTCCACCTGACGCATGTTGAAGAAAAACTCAACCACTTGTCTAGGAAGATAAGCGTGAGGTTGCTTCGTCAGAAGAGTCTTCAGGACAGATGCCTCAAGAGCGGAGAAAGTCTCCTCCAGGTATGGCAGTTCCGAGAGACGGAACTCCATGGTTGGCTTGAATAGGACCCTGCTCCGAATGATCTCGTCAATGTCTACAGGCGTCTGAACGATGCTCGATAGGGATGCCATTTTCAACTGAAATCTGTAAAAAGAATGTTAGCACTTGAAAATAGAGTAAGTTAGTTTGCAGACTAAAGAAGAAAATTTATCGAAATGTAAGAGTGCTTGAGAGAAGATAGATCTGATCAGTATGCAGTTAAATGAATTTCAATGCTCTCTTAAACGATAATGGCGAAAGTGAGATGTGAGAGAAAGCGAAAGATTATATATAGATTTGAATACCAAGCGGTTTTTCAGATCTAAGGTTCAGGATTAAATCACACTTTTTCTCAGACGGTTAGGATTTAATGTTAAAGAAGGAATGATTACTAAGCCGCCTATAATCTCGACTTACGTAAGATTTGCATAGATAGAGTAAGGTGAGATGACATGCATTAAATGTGCTACAGACAGTTCTTAGGATAACGTGCCTTAAATAAGAACGGTTTTACTGAACGTTTTCTTTAAGAATTTATGGCGGGAAATAAATGTGTTTCATGCCACTGAATGTATGCTACTGATTAATTAAATGCAAGCATGTCATTAAGTAAAATACTGCACATAATACTCAAACCTCTTCAGCTGAACCTGGTGATCAGTTGTTTACCAATTGCAAATCAGGAGGATCTTCGTGATACTGAGGACTCAGTATTTGTCTCACGTTCCCCCCTGCGAGTGCCGTATGATTCACCCAGCTTGAATCAAGTGCGAGTTTGACTTGCTTGACTTGTCATGCTTGAATTTTTTCTGCGGCTCGGGTCGATGGGATCTAGTAGACCTAGCTCGGCGAGAGTTCTCGGAACTGTTCTCGGCCGGCGGCTTGGTGATATATGTACGCCCTTTGTCATCGGCATGGATTTTCTCCATCTTGATATCCTTCTTTTCGACATGGTCTCGGATGAAGTGGTGTCGAGATATCAGCGTGCTTGCACCTTGTTAAGAAGCGGGTTACGAGTTATTGCGATAATGCTGCTTGGTGGAGTCATAGTCGATGGGCACCTCATCTTGAATGATACTATAATCACGCGATTGTTTTTAAGCGAAAAGATGCAGGCACGGCAACTTACGGCGGCCGTATACTCGGCTCGGTAGTGGATATCGCTACTGAGTGTTGTTTCTTGGAGAACCATGATATGAGCTTACTGCCTAGGAATAGACAAGTTCCAGAAGTTGACTTTCGATCTATCCTGCATCCTGCATAATCAGCGTCAGAATATCCAGTTAAAACAAGATTATCATCAGCAGGATACCATAACCCAGTGTCCGGTGTTCCCTTCAGATATCACAAAATTTTTTTTGCATAGTCTAGATGACTTCACTTGGGATTCGCCTGAAATCTTGCACATACACCTACAACATAAGTTATGTCAGGTGTGCTTGCTGTTAAATATATTAAAAAACCAATAATAGCTCTATAGTTAGTTGAGTTAACAGAAGCTCCCTCTTTGTCTAGATCGATTTTAAAATTCGTATTCATGGGGATCTTGACTGGCTTGCTTGTGTCACAACCAAATCTCTTTAGGAGGTCTCGAGTGTACTTGGCTTGGTTGATGAATATTCCTTCAGTTGATTATTTTACTTGAAAACCAAGTAAGTAGTTCATCTCTCCCATCATAGACATCTCGAACTTCTCATTCAGCATCTTCTCGAATTGTTGACATATAGTCACGTTTCTACAACCGAAAATGATGTCGTCCACGTAGATCTGCACAAGTAGAATGTCATGTGCTGACTTAATCTTTGAGCAGTGCGATCTACTGTCGCCTTTTGAAAACCTTTACGAAGACGAAAGTCGATAGGGTATCGTACCAAGCCTGTGTGCTTGTTTTAACCCACATCTGAGCCTTTACGAGTCCATAAACTCTTTGAAAGCCGGGTGGTTGTTCCTCATAGACTTCTTCCTTCAGCACGCCATTCAGAAACGCTGACTTTACATCTATCTGATATACTTTGAATCTTTGATGCGTTGTATAGGCCATGAATAGACGAATGGCTTCCAATCAGCGGCCCAGGTGAGCGTTTCATCAAAATCTATTCCCTACGCTTTACAGTATCCCTTGGCAACAAGTCGAGCTTTATTTCTTACTATGACGTTGTTTTCATCATGCTTTTTCTTGAAGACCCACTTGGTACCGATCATGTGTTGGTATCTAGGTCTGTCAGCAAGCTCCCAAACCTCATTTCTGACGGACTGGTTCAACTCCTCTTGCATGGTAATAATCGAATCAGCATCGTTGAGTGCATCCTCTATCGACTGAGGTTCTTTAGTAGACAAGAAATAGGAATATAAAGCACTATCTCCTTGACAAATTCTGGATCTTGTCTTTACAGTTGTTGATGGATCTCCAATGATGAGATCAGAAGAGTGAGCGTCTAGCCATGATTGTCTGAGCTTGGTTTCTTCTTCTAAAATTACTTCTGTATAGTCAACATGAGTGTTAGGCATTTCAGTAGTGTTTTTCTGTGACTGAAGCAATTCAGTAAGAAGGTTAGGATCTACAGAGTTCCTAGGTTCAGGGGCATTTCACTCGGGAACATTAATCGTTCCCCTGAATTATTATTCTCAGTAGAGGTCTCAGTTACCACAGGGGCTTCCTGATGTTAATTCTGTTCAGTAGAATCAACCAGGTCAGCTATATTGCCTACGGGATGTTTTGGAGTTTCTTGTTCGTCTGACTCGTCATCCCAACAATGCTGGATCTTCTCAGTTTTATCATTTAGCTTGAGATCCTGTAGCTTGCTGCTGACATCTTCAGTACTTGTCTTGTTAGATTTCCTGTTCTTAGTAACAAACTCATCAAAAATAACATGAGGAATTTCTTCCACGCAAAGGGTCCGGTAGTTAAAGACCTTGAAGGTTTTACTGACTCAAGAGTATCCTAAGAACACTCCTTGATCAGATTTGCTATCAAAGACCTTTAACTGATCCTTTCCATTGTTGTGGATAAAACAAGGACAACCAAAGATATGAAAATGAGAAAAAGAAGGAATTCTCCCTTTCCATAGTTCGTATGGAGTCTTCATGTGCTGCTTTGTTAGTAGTGAGCGGTTCTGAGTATAACAGGCAGTGTCAGTAGCGTCTGGCCAGAACTTTGAGGGTAATCCAGGGTCTGCTAGGAGCTTTCTTGCTGCTTCTTTTAATGTTCTGTTCTTCCGTTTAGCAAGACTGTTTTGTTGGGGTGTGCGAGCTGCTGAAGTCTCGTGTTGAATCCCCTCAGTATCGCAGTACTCCTTTATAATTGAGTTGAGAGATTCAGTCCCTCTGTCTGAGCGTATCCTCTGAATCTTGATGTGTTTTTCCTGTTTGAGTTTCTTGGACGGTATTGATAACTCAGTTTGTTAGCTATGAAGATGACCGCGTATATCTTGAATAATCATCAATAATGACAAGGGCATACTTCTTGCCTCTTATAGTCGGCTGGGTGGCGGCCCCAAGCTGAGTCCGTGTGAAGCAGTTGAAGGATTCCATCAGTGGAAGGTGACGGAATTGGTGGATTGCTTTTCTTTGTCTGCTTTCCCTTCAAGCATGCTTCACAATTTCTGTCTTTAATGAATCTTCATTGGGCAGTCCTCTGAGTTTTGAGTCCATTGGCAGCTTGTTCATTGCCTTGAAGTTCAGGTGACTGAGTCTTTTATGCCACATCCGTCCTGTTTTATCATTAGATATCGTCTGGACAACCAAGAAAGCTTCAGGTTCGGCGGTGTTCCAGTTTTCAACATAGATATTCTTACTCTGCGAGCCTGATAACACTGTTTTCCCTATATATTTAACAACATCACAGAAACCAGCATCAAAGGTAACTCTGTTAAGGTTATCACAAAATTGACTGACAGAAAGGAAATTATGTTGAAGTCCTTCAACATATGTAACTTTTGGAACTAAAGCAGTCCCAATGTTCAGCGTTCCGTATCCCCTTGTGTATCCTTTTGAGTTGTCACCGAACTTAGTTCTGGGACCTTCTTCTTGTATATAGTTGGTCAGCAGGCTCTTCTGGCATGTCATGTGTCTCGAGCAGCCGCTGTCCATGATCCGAGGGTCCTTATGCACCACAGTTAGAAACAATTTTAGGTACCCTGTTTGTTCAGTCTGGGTCCTTAAGTGTTAGTCGGCGGTTTTGCGACCGAAATCTATCTGGCGACCTTGGGGGTCTCAGACTCTCTTTTCTTCTGAACCTTTTTGTCAGTGATCTTCTCCACTGAACATGGAGGTACTGACTTCTTGGCACTCTTGGGTTCAAGAGCTTTCTTCTTCTGATATTTCATGCTCCTCCTGACCCTGGGCTCATAGTAGTACGAACCATATTGTGCACGATGTTCATACACTAGTTCACCACACTGCTCTGCCCATCTAAAATTTTTAGTTCCCCCTGAATTCGATCGTGGTGTTCTGGGGCTAGAACTTTTGGTCAGTTGCTTATTGCTCAGCTGAGGTGCAGTAATTTTCTGTTTGTTTTTCGCCTAAGGAGTGAAAGGTTCAGTAGTTTGAACTTTCCCTCTGACGAACCTATCAGCCAGCATTCATGAGCCTTTTGAGGTAGAAGTTGAGGCTTCATTAGTGTAGCCAAGTCCGTCCTTCATGGCAACTGGCCTTTGTGCTCTAAGCATACTCTTGGCTCCCAAGTATTGTTCAGTCATCAACCCGCGCCATACTTCATCACTCTTCCTGAGTGATTCATAGTTGTTGGATATGAGTCAGTAGATGATACTCAGTTGTTCGTGGTTAAAAGAAAATTGGGGGAAATCATAGTAGTACTATGGAATTGAAGATCCCAAAATCGAGCTGATATCAGTAGTTCAGTGTGTCGTTAGGATTAGCTGATGTATAGGTTAGACTTGTTGTAATCATTTTTATATTCTTGTCTAAGTCCTGTACGGGGTAATTGTTGAACTGATCTTCTGTCGAAGATACTTTTCAGAACCCCACGTCATCAGTGTAATCGCTTGCGTTCTTCAGTCATCAGCTAAGTAGACCTCAGTAGAAGCCAATCCAGCAGCTGATAAATCATCAGCAGAAGAACTCATGCAAGCCCAGTACCTTCGCAGTCGCCAGGTGACTTACTCGAAGTTACATTCCTTGTCGGCCGACTCGGTCGAAGAAGAGCGAGAGACTTTGCGTCAGCGTATCCAGCGAGAAAGAACCCGACTACTTAAGTCTTTTCGAAAGTTCGGCGAGAAGATCATATGAGGTTGATTGAGCGGTCGACTCGACATTCTCACCAACCACAAACCTCGACCCAATGAGAAGCCGACAACGCCTTACCTGCTCCAAGCGTAAAAGCTGCTCTCATGTACGGTAATTAAGCGCCTGCTTTGCAACAAGTTCGAATTAATGGCCGTTTTCTTTGGAAGCTTGTGACACGTGGCATCGTCGTCTCCAACGGACATATGTCGCTAGCTCACGGCTATAAATAGAGAAGATTTCGAAGCTCCACCGGCCACGAAGCACGAAATTAAAAAGGGGAAATTGCTCAAGCTCTCAAACACTCTAGCAACTCAATTAGAACATCCGGTGAAGAATGCGCATTTACTAGAATATTTTTGTGGTTCTTCTCTCTAGAGTCTTTAGATCCCTTTCTTCTCTACCTAAGCTCGTTGTCGGTTTATAGCTTAGATTCGATGGAGTTCATTTTTAGTGAAGCTTGTTCTTAGTGTAAGAACTCCTTCATTAGTTGGAGAAGCTGTTTTCGCTCCCTTTCGAACTTTGGTTTGAATTGTAAAGTCGCTAAGGACTATAACTTAGAAGGATACGTCACGTGCACGGTTTCCTTCTTTGAGACTTGCTCGAGACTAATCAACAAGTTATCATGCTACGTTGGGGACCGTGGATGTATGATCTTGCATATCCGAACCACGTTAAGCTGCTTGTGTTCTTTCTTGTTTTATTGCATACAAACCTTTGAAAATCATAAGTTTGCATAAAACGTATTTCTAAAATCGCACGACGAAAAGAATTTAATCTGCGAAAACACGTTTTCAAAAAGAGACAAACTCGGGCCCCATACTTATCCGCACACTTAAAGTCTCGGCGAGTTTCAAGAAATGCTTGACAAAAGTACGTAGGAGAGCTCGATGGCGGCTCGCTCTGTCCGTGATCGAAGGTTTATTTGGCGGCTTGTTCATCGGTTGCAACCAACAACTTGGTGACCTTCCAGCAGAAAAGAAGCGGTACTCGGGTGTATTCACCCCCCCTCCACACGATATTTGTCTCGGACTAACAGTTGGTATCGAGCACCGGGTTGTTCAGCTGACCACACGTTACGAAATGCGATCTTCTCGGGCCGATCCTTGAAAGCGTTTTCTCTGCACAAGCATCTCTTCATTCATCCTTATACTCGTACACATAATGTCTGACATGTCAGGTATCAGGATGGTGCCGATGTTCTCAATAGAGAACTTCACGGTATGGCGTATAAGAATGGAGGCACACCTTACGTCGGCTTGCACGATAGCATGGCGACGTGCGGAGCCGGACCCATCATTCCAATGATAGACGGCGTTCGGTTCGGCGAAGTGGAAGGTGAAGGTGCTCGTATCGGTCGAAGGTTCCCAAGGACAAATGCGCCTTCACGCCTTTGAAGAGAAAAAGGCTGCATAACCTCGACCGAGTCGCATGAAATGCTATACTGACATCGCTCAGTGACTCACATCTCGGGAGGGTGCAGGATTGCAAAACGGCGAAGGAACTTTGGGATGCCCTGGCTGTACTAAGCTAAGGAACTCCTCAGATCAAAGAAAACAAGCTCGAATTAGAGCTTCGGAAGTTCGAAGCCTTTGCGATGGAGCCCGGTGAAACCGTTGACGGTGGCGTCGAGATTTATGAATCAAGTCGATGTGATAAACGGGCTGGGAAAGGTGTTCTCAAACAAAGAGATGAACACAAAGATCATAAGAGCGCTACCCGACAGAAGTGGCTTCCTTTTGCTACTTATTTACGTCGCTCTGATCTTAATTTTCTAATTCCTGATGTTATATTTTTAGAATTAAAGACGGAGGAATTTGAGCATAGTCTACCTCGGAAGTGTTCCGGTGCTCCGGTGACACTCCAAATCGATCATGCCTTCAAGGCGACGATCGGCAAAGCGGAGGCAAAAAGATTTCTTCCGGCAAAGGCGTGGCTGCTGCGGATACAAAGACATACGAAATGTTTGAGTCTCGACCGGCTCGCGCGATGGCTCTCAAATACCAAAAGAGAAAAGGAGAGAGTCGGAAGGTGAAGAAATATCACGAGAGATTCTCCCCACGGTAAGAAAGAATATTCAAAAAGGGAAGAATCTAACACTTCTGCGAATGCGGGAACACGGAAGCTGTTGCTAGTCCACCAAAAGCTTCAAGCTGGAAAAGCGGTAGAACATCCGCGTGTTACAAGTCGCAAGAAGGAGGGACACTATCGGTACGGCTGTCCCGAACTCTCGGTGCTCAAAGAGCGAACGACGAACGAGAAGAGATAAATTCGCCCCGGAAGAGGCGGGCTACATAGCCGGAGAGATATCAGACAACTAAATTGAAGAGGATACATTCATCTACTCTTCGAGGATGAAGGCTGCATTCGTAGGCTGTTGAAGTCGGAGAGAAGGTTCTGAGGAATCAGGTGAACGAGTGTCGATGGGTGGAGAAGAGGCGACGTAAATTCTAAACTTAATATAACCTCCCTCTTCACACAACACACACGACACTTGCTCGGTCTCGGATGACCACTTTGGACATAGTACAAGCATATGACGACTGCTTAGAGGAACAAATTAAGGCGAGCGAGAGAGTTCGGCGAGAACCATTCGGGAACTAGAACAGGTAAAGGGTGAGAATTAGAGACTTTCTGCGGTTGTCGGGGTCTCTGCGAGTCGGTGGATCTAGTTGCGAGACTCGAGGAAGAGATCGAATCTCTTATGACTAAGTCTCGGCTTCAAGAGACTCGAGATCTCGGTCCGACCAGAGACAATTTGGAGAAAGAGGCTGAAATAGCCCGACTCGGTCGGAAACTCTCAAGCGTACGGAAGGACTATGATTCTCTCGGGGAGAAGTGATGAAGTGCGGAGAGGGGCGATGGTGAACAATACACAGGAGCTAAGGAGAAACTAGAAAGCATGTTCAGAGCACAACGACCAACTGCTGTGAAAGAAGGCCTTGGCTATACCTACGAAGCTTCTACCTCCAATAGCTCAGCAACACTGGCTGATAGGTTCGTCAGAGGAAAGGTGCAAGCTGCTGACCCCACACCTCAGGCGAAGAACAAACAGAAAGTAATTGCACCTCAGCCGAGCAGCAAAAAACAATTGACCAAAGGTTCCAGCCCCAGGACATCGAGATCGAACTCAGGGGGAACCAAGAAGGTCAGATGGGCAGAATAGTACAAAGAGCCACTATATGAGCACCCGGCTCAGTACGGCTCGTACTACTATGAGCCCAGGGTCAGGAGAAGCGCAAAGACTCAGAAGAAGAAAGCGTCGAACCCCAAAATCATCGGAGAAAGTCGGTATCTCCAAGTCATGTGGAGAAGAAAGGCGACAAGGTTCAAAAGAAGAAGTCTCGAGACTTCTAAGGTCCGAGGCAGATTTGGGTTCGAAATCACCCGCTAACTCGGTAAGGACCCAAGCCGAACCAAAGGGTACCTAAAGATGCTTGTTTTGCGGGTGCATAAGGACCCGTGGATAGTGGACGGCGGTGCTCAAGACACATGACATATCGGAAGAGCACTGTGACCAACTATGTACAAGAAGATGGTCCCAAAATTGAGTTTGGAGACAATTCTAAAAGGCTACACAAGGGGATACGGAGCGGCTGAACATTGGGGCTGCTTCAGTTCCAAGAGTAACATATGTTGAAGGACTTCAACATAATCTCCTTTCTGTTAGTCAATTCTGTGATAATCTTAACAGAGTTATCTTTGACGCTGGAAAAACATCTATGTTGCAGACTGGAAAACCACATAACCTGAGGCTTGCTTACTAGCACAGACAAAACATCTATGTTGCAGACTGGAAAACCACATAACCTGAGGCTTGCTTACTAGCACAGACAAAATCTGGTGACAAGTCAGGATGGCTATGGCACAAGAGACTCAGCCACCAGAACTTCAAGACCATGAACAAGCTAGCCAAGAACTCCAAAGTTAGAGGACTGCCCAACGAATCGTTTGTTAAAGACAGAAAGTGTGAAGCGTATGCGAAGGGAAAACAAACAAAGAGTAGTAATACACCTATTAGTCACCTTCCGCCGATGGAATCCTTGAATTCTTGCACATGGACCTATTCGGGCCAATCTCTCCGATGACTATAAGAGGCAAGAAGTATGCCCTCGTCGTTATTGGCGACTACTCGAGATATACTTGGGTCATCTTCATCGCCTGATAAATCGATGTTCAAGCCCTGAGTTGCCCAATCTGGCTGAAGAAGCTCGGTGTGGAAAAGGACATCAAGATTCAAAGAATTCGCTCGGACGGAGGAGCGAGTTTCTAAACTCGGTAGTCAAGACATCTTTGCGATAAAGAGGGAATTAAACACGAGACATCAGTTGCTCGCACCCCTCGGAAGAGCGGACTTCACGAGCGAAAGAACGAGAACACTCGAAGAAGCGGCCAAGAAGCGCTCCTCGCGGTTCTGGACTACCCCCGAAGTTACGGGGCGATGCCTGCGACACCGCTTGCTACACTCGAGAATCGCTCACTACTCACTCGGCAACACATGAAGACACCATATGAACTATGGAAAGGGAGAATTTCTTCTATTTCTCATTTTCATATTTTTGGTACATCCTTGCTTTATCGGCAATAATGGGAAAGATCGGTGAAGGTCTTTGATAGCAAATCTGATCAAGGAGTTTTCTTAGGATACTCTCGAGTCGGCCAAAGCCTTGAGTCTTTAACTATCGGACTCTTTGTGTGGAGGAAAGCCCTCATGTTGTTTTTGATGAATTTGTTTGCGAGAACGGGGGAAGATACACGGTTAAATGCGTGATGTCGGCGGCAAGCTACGAGGATCTCGAACTTGCGATAAAGGCTGAAAAGATCCGGCATTGTTGGGATGATGAGTCGAGACAATGAACAAACTCGGACTCGACCAACGGTCGGCGTAGGCGATCTAGTTGATTCTTAGAGCAGAATCAACAACGGGGTAACATCGGTCGATGAGGAAGCCCCGGTGGTAGCGAGACCTCTACGAGAATATAAGCGAGGGGGAACGATTAATGTTCTGAGCTAAATGCCCCTGAACACGGAAGCTCGGTGGATCCTAACCTTCTTGCGAAATATTGCAATCTCGGAACGGTACTGCTTTTGAAATGCCTAACACTCCCTGCGGTTACGTAGAAGTTGTATCGGAAGAAGAAGCCGGACTCGAGACGATCATGGCTAGATGCTCATTCTTCGAGATCTTATCATTGGAGATCCATCGGCAACGATAAGAACAAGATCTAGATTTAATCAAGGCGAAAGCTCACTATATTCTTGTTTCTTGTCTACAGAAGAACCTCAGTCGATAGAGGACGCACTTAATGATGCTAACTGGATCATCGCCATGCAAGAAGAGCTGAACCAGTTTGTTCGAAACAAAGTTTGGGAGCTTGTAGACAGACCTAGACATCAGCATGTCATTGGTACCAAGTGGGTCTTCAAAAACAAGCGAGATGAAAACAACATTATTGTCAGAAATGAAGCACGACTAGTTGCAAAGGGATACAGTCAGGCAGAAGGAATTGACTTTGATGAAACATTCGCTCCAGTCGCTAGATTGGAAGCCATTCGTCTATTCCTAGCTTATGCGACACATCAAGGCTTCAAAGTCATCGAGATGGATGTAAAGTCGGCTTTTACGAACGGCGTGCGAAGGAAGAAGTCTACGTGGAACAACCGCCGGCTTTCGGCGGGGACATCAGGTGTACGAGACTTAGGAAAGCTGCGTATGGGTTAAAACAAGCACCCGGGGCTTGGTATGATACCCTATCAGACTTTCTACTTGAGAAAGGTTTTCGAAGGGGACGGTAGATCGCACCCTATTCAACATAAAGTCGAGGAGATGACATCCTACGTGGTGCAAATCTACGTGGACGATATCATTTTCGAGCTGCGAAAGCGAGATCATATGTCGGCGGTTCGAGAAGATGATGAAAGAGAAATTCGAGATGTCCATGATGGGAGAGATGAATTATTTCCTTGGATTTCAAGTGAAGCAATCTGCTTGAAGGAATCTTCATCAATCAAGCCGAATACACTCGAGACCTTCTCAAGAGATTGAGTGCGACTCCGGCAAGCCGGTCAAAATCCCCATGAATACGAATTTTAAAATTGATCTAGACAAAGAGGGAGCTTACGTTAACTCTGCGATTATAGAGCTATTATTGGTTCTTTATTATATTTAACGGTTAGCCGACTGACATAACTTATGATGTAGGTGTATGCGCAAGATTTCAAGCGGATCCCAAGCGAAGTCATCTCGACTCAGCTAAAAAGATTCTGCGCTATCTGAGAGGAACACCCGATGTTGGGTTATGGTATCCTGGCGATGATAATCTAATGCGACGGGTTATTCGATGCGATTATGCGGGATGCGGGGATAGATCGTAAGTCAACTTCCGGAACGTGTCGGTTCCTAGGCGGCAAGGCGATATCTTGGTTCTCAAAGAAAGCGGCACTCGGTAGCAGCGTCCGCTCACTGGGGCGAGTACATGGGCTGGCTGGAAGTTCTTTGTGCCCGGATCCTTTGGCTTCGACAACAAGCGAGAGATTATGGTATCATTCGGAATGAAGTGCCCGTCTACGTGACTCCACTAGTGCTATTGCCGTAACTTCAGAACCCGAGTTCTACATACGAGATGCAAGCACGTGGATATCCAGACACCACTTCATCGAGAGACCATGTCGAGAAGAAGGATATCGAGAATGGAAAAAGATCTATGCGACAAGGAAATGGCGGACATGCTTGACCAAACCACTAGGCGAGAACGAGTTCGAGAGAATTATCGGTTGAGCTGGGTCTTGGATCCTCTGCGAAATGCGTCGGTAGAAGACAACTGCGATAGCGGTCAGTGGAGATAATTGGAAATATTTGGTATCGGTAGATGGAACCCGATGCGACAAGTCGGTAGGCTACGTACGGTGATTCGGTGGGAAGAATCACACTGTACACAGCAAGGGGGAACATGCTTATCAGTACATCAATCATCCTCCTGCGATATAACGGTAACCAGCTGATCGGAAGTTCAGCTGAAGAGGTTTGCGTAGTATCATAATTTCTTTTCAGAAGCATATCTGCATTTATTATATCAGTCGCACGCAGTCAGTAGTTAATGTGTATTTATTTCCCGCCATTAATAAGTTAAGGAAAGGTCAGTAGGAAACCTTTTCATTCGCATAAACTGAGTAATTAATGCTGTCTGTCGCGCATTTAATGCATGTCTTCTCACTTTCCTTTATTACGTAAGTCTATGTTTGAGGCGGCCTTTGTAATCATTCTTTTTTTAACATTTAATCTCAGCCGTCTATAGATTTGAAAGATTAAAATAAGATCGTTGGATCTTAACTTATAATCAGTGAGATATATAAATCTTTCATCTTCTATCTTCCTCCTCAC
Organism: Lavandula angustifolia; assembly: GCA_028984105.1. Classification (NCBI taxonomy): domain Eukaryota; kingdom Viridiplantae; phylum Streptophyta; class Magnoliopsida; order Lamiales; family Lamiaceae; genus Lavandula; species Lavandula angustifolia. The sequence continues at coordinate 11,196,135 of CM054817.1, forward strand.
TTTTCGCCATTTTCAACTTAAAGAGCTATTTTCAAACGTTCAGTTTCTTTCTCAAAAATCATCTTAACTGTCTCACTTTTGCATCTCTCAAAGCTCTTTAGTACTCAGTAATGTATTGAAACCTGCTGAATACTTACTAACTTACTCTCAAGTTCCTGAGAATATAGAGGAGATAATGGCATCCAGGATTCAGTTTGAACCACTATGGCCTTCCGACAAGTTGATATCTCTTTCTTGGAACCCGTGTTTGATGCTCTGGAGCGTTCTGGTCTTCAGGAGCTGGTGACAAAGCACCCGAGATCTTATCTACCTAGGCAAGTGGTAGAAGTTTATTACAACTGGAGGTCTCTCGCGTCTGGAGGCGAGGAATCTTCCTTTGTCTATATGAAGGAAGTAGATTAGAACTGTTGGGATACTACTCAGAGAGTCTTCAACGTCAGGGACGTTCTGGTGCTGTCGTTTGATCTTCCAGACTACGGTATTTCTCCTATCGGTTACAAGGAGAAGGAGATAAACGCATATGTTCATAAGTTCTGCGGACACTCTGACATATCATTCAAGTCAGCTCTGCAGAAGAATCTTCTGCTTCCCCAATATAGAGGACTAGCCTACATAGTCTCTCACATCCTAACGAGCTCAGCTGGATCATATGATCAATTATCCGAGCCGAGGATTCGGTGATGATGGCGATAGATGATGGAGTTGAAGTGAGCTGGGCCGACTATTATGTCTCGGAGATGAAGGCCCAAGCCCGGAAGTTCACTACCCTACCCATTTGGAGAAAGGAAGTTAACCGGTGTAGGGAAGTTACTCCATGGGACTAAGATGTCGGTCCTCATAGAAAACTACGTTCGAGGCACTCGTCGTTTGCTGATTCTAAGTTCTTCGGTGTAAAAGCGATTAAGTTCAAGACTAAAGCGGCGGCGAGAAGTCCATCGGTAAGGGGCCACCTGAGCCGAAGAGAGCGGCATCCGCTCTGCCCCGCATCCGAAGTACCTAAGAAGAGGCGGCGGCTAAGACCACACCGGTGAGGTCTGTTTGCTCGGCCCCCTCTCCATTATTGAACCCCTTCTCCTATTCAAGAAAGCGAGATTTTAGATTACGATCTTGGCATTAAGGGTGCGACCCTCAAAGATAAAGTCCAGGGTAATTAGCTCTACAGGAGACACGGTCGGACGTTAGGGAACCGGCGAGGAGGCTGCGGCCCGAGTGGGACGGCTATTCTCACCACTCGTCTCGTGCCGCGGTGAAGTACACGATCACATTCACGAGATCGGCTGGGCACTCGAGACTTAGTCGACATAGCCATCGGGGCTAGGGTTCAAATGCTTCTTAGATTTACGAGTTGGGATGTTCTAGAAGACATAATCAAAACCCGCTCGGTCATCTACCCGGCTTCGATGAGGAAGCGAAGCTACAAGAAGTAATAGGGTACGGAGAACCGGTGACTTAGCTACTCTTGAAGATCTCGAGCCGCAATGCTTTACCTTCTAAGCTTGCGGAGTCGAGTCCTTGGTAACACTCCTCCACCCCCGTCTCCTCCTGGCGATAAGAAAGACGATGATAAAGATGATGATAACAATCGGAGGAAGGATCGGATACCCCGAGGATACGAGTTGGGAGGCTCTGCGAGGGTTCAACTCCCGTGAGAAGAGCAAATCACCACTTCTTGACACATCGGGTGATGCTCAAGGTGCTCGAGAAGTACAGTAGGGGAGCGGCTCCTCACGTTTTACGGCGAGAGGCTCGGAACCGGCTCGTACCGGATACAACCTATCGGTTAGTGTCCTCAAAGTACGTAAATAAAGCCGTTCGGCGCCAAGGAGAGAAAAGCGGAGACTTTTTGGCTAAGGGCGTCCATACGAAGTGGACAAAGTATACTAAGGCTCGAGGCACGAGCTTAGACGGGAATAGGCTGCTTGGCATCTCAAAGACTCCGGTACCTACTCCTCGGCCCGACTTTCGGGGAGATTATTGAGGCGGCCTTAGCGGCTCGGAAAATCGATCTAGAAGCTCGAGTCGGCGGTTGCTCCAGAATCGGCGAAGATATTTTCGGAGCGGTGACTCGAAGCTCTTGCAGCTGTTAAGCTCGAAATCAATGAAAGGAATAAGATTGCCACCTCTAGCCTTCGAGAAATCTATTACCCAACGGGCGGAGGCTACGAAACTTATTCGGAAAGAAATGACGAGAATCGCGGGATCGGGCTTTCTTTGAAACTCCGTGCAGAGTCAGTTGCACTGACTTAAAACATCAAGGCGACCAAGAAAAAGGCGGGAATTATATTGCGATCTCGTCAAGGACTTCGAATCCATAGCAACTTCAGATTAAGGATTCGGTCCACCTTTGTGGAAAGAGGCATTCAAGCCGTCCGCACCCAACTTTCTAAGGCGAGATGATGCCAAAAGGGGGAAGGTATTATGAAGGATGAACGATACGGATATGGGCGATATCCGAATAGTAGAGGGTGGTCGGGAGGAAGGACCCTCTAATGCTCGGACTCGGGGGGAAGGTATTCGGGCGAGAACAACCCTCAGTTGCTAATGCTCAAGATACTTCGGGGGTTACGCTACTTGAATTTCCTCACAGAACCTACCCCCGTCTCATCTTCTTTGCCCGCATAGAAGATGTTGCTCACTTCATTGAGCAAGAGTCGAAGAAGAACGAGGCTCCTCTGCGGAGGCGGGGAAGGGAGATTGCTACTTGCTACTACTCCTCCTTCCTCCCCGGTCAGAAAATTCGAATCTAAAGCGAGAACAAGAGGCCTTCGACCTCTGCGCGGCCCAACAACTACAAGACAAGTTGGACCATGAGCGGCAGTGGAAGAAGCTCAAATTGCTAAAAAGCCTAAGGGCAAAGTTGTTAAGGGCGAGAGGAAAGAAGAAGCAGAGTACGTGGACGAAGAAAAGAAAAAGGCTCGGGGAGTTCGCAAAAACTCTTTCTACTACGAGTCAAGCTCTTGCTCGAGTCACTATCGGACTCGTCTTACACTGAGCAAGAAGGCGAAGATAGAGCCACGTGGGAAGCCACGTTGCGAGGCCTTAACTTTGAGGAAAGGAGATTGTAGGTCGGCGGCTCTTCGAGAGAAGAAGAGAATGGGCGATATGGCTAAGATGATGAGCTATCTCAAAAGCCGGCGGTTGATCCCAGAAGACAAATCCCACGAGGATCAAGGAAAAGAGCACCTTATGTCAAAAAGGACCCTATGCTTCATGTTGATAAATGGGTTCCTGCTTTGGTTAATGATCAATGGGAAGAGCTCAAAGAGGAATTTATCAAAGGCTACTACGTATGGAAATTCTATCCAAGTGAAGCGGACTATCGAACAAACCTTTGGCGAGTTTTTGTTCAATTATAACTACGGGTGAGGAACAACTTACGGAGATTATGAAGAGAGAGAACATTCCTTTGAGCTCCGGCTTTCGGGCGCATCCCACCTCCTAGAGCTGCGCGCGGAGTTACGTGTACAAAGGAAATAGAGGATGAGGTCGGAGGCTGCGGCTTATCGCTTCGACACGAGTGTCGACTTAGTTGAAGGCGGCGAGGATGTCCAGACACGGCGAGGAAGAGAATCTACATATACTATGAGTACGCAACCTCCCGTCGACGGTCTGGCGATTTCAAGAAGCGCACTCAAGGCTTCGGGCGTCGGTAGTGTTTTCTCTTCTCTACTCTTTTGTAATAGTGATAGGAACACTGTAATTTCTTGATCATATATGCTATCGTTCCTATTGCTTGATAGACAATTACTCATTGTCTTACGGCATTTTGCTTTGTGTTTTCTGGCCCGATCACTAAGTGATCGACACGCGCTCACAATCGGTTTCTCCGATTTTGCCTATCTCTCACTGCGATGTTTTGAAGTCATCATATCGGTTTGTTTTCCTCGAGATAGATTAAGGGGGAAATTGCTTGTCGTGGGTTAGCATTTCTTATAAGATGTTTAGAGTTTAGAAGTAGAGATTTTTGCATCATCAATTAGGGGGAAATTGTTGGATATGAGTCGGTAGATGATACTCGTTGTTCGTGGTTAAAAGAGAATTGGGGGAAATCATAGTAGTACTATGGAATTGAAGATCCCAAAGCGGGCGATATCGGTAGTTCGGTATGTCGTTAGGATTAGGCGATGTATAGGTTAGACTTGTTGCGATCGTTTTTATATTCTTGTCTAAGTCCGTGCGGGGTAATTGTTGAGCGGTCTTACGTCGAAGATACTTTTGAGAACCCCGTGTCATCGAGTGTAATCACTTGCGTTCTTCGGTCGTCGGTGAGTAGACCTCGGTAGAAGCCGATCCGGCGGTGATAAATCATCGGCGAGAAGAACTCATGCAAGCCCGGTACCTTCGCGATCGCCCGGTGACTTACTCGGAAGTTACATTCCTTGTCGGCCGACTCGGTCGAAGAAGACAAAGACTTTGCGGTCTACGTATCCAGACGAAGCGACCCGGCTAATTAAGTCTTTTCGAAAGTTCGGCGAGAAGATCATACGAGGTTGTTTGAGCGGTCGGCTCGACATTCTCACCAACCACAAACCTCGACCCAATGAGAAGCCGACAACGTCTTACACGCTCCCAAGCAGTAAAAAGTTTGCTCTCATGTACGGTAATTAAGCGCCTGCTTGTAACAAGTTCGAATTAATGGCCGTTTTCTTTGGAAGCTTGTGACACGTGGCATCGTCGTCTCCAACGGACATATGCCATAGCTCACAGCTATAAATAGAGAAGATTTTGAAGCTCCACCGGCGCGAAGCACGAAATTAAAAAAGGGAAATTGCTCGAAGCTCTCAAGCACTCTAGCAACTCAATCGAGAACATCCGGCGAAGAATGCTGCATTTACTAGAATATTTTTGTGGTTCTAATCTCTAGAGTCTTTAGATCCCTTTCTTCTCTACCTAAGCTCATTGTCGGTTATAGCTTAGATTCGAAGGAGTTCATTTTTAGTGAAGCTTGTTCTTATTATAAGAACTCCTTCATTAGTTGGAGAAGCTGTTTTCGCTCCCTTTCGAACTTTGGTTTGAATTGTAAAGTCGCTAAGGACTATAACTTAGAAGGATACGTCATCGTGCGGTTTCCTTGTGAGACTTGCTCGGACTAATCAACAAGTTATCTGCCACGTTCGGGGACCGTGGATGTAGGATCTTGCGTATCAGAACCACGTTAAGCGCTTGTGTTCTTTCTTGTTTTATTGCATACAAACCTTTGAAAATCATAAGTTTGCGTAAAACGTATTTCTAAAATCGCACTGACCAAAAGAATTTAATGCGTGAAAACACGTTTTCAAAAAAGAGACAAACTCGGGCCCCACACTTATCCGCACACTTAAAGTCTCAGGCGAGTTTGAAATCTTGACAAAAGTCAATAGGAGAGCTCGAGTGGCCGACTCGCTCTGTCCCGTGATCGAAGGTTTATTTGGCCTTGTTCATCGGTTGCAACCAACGGCTTCAGTGACCTTCACTGAGAAAAAAAGCGGTACTCGGGTGTATTCACCCCCCCCCCTCTACACGATATTTGTCTCGGACCAACAATAGTCTTTTTCAACCCTTTGCGAGTTTCGGTGAGCCTAGCTATATTAGTATCTTTCTCGGAATTGTCCTTAGTCGAGGCGATATCAGGAGTTTCTTGAAGGCGAGACTTAGTCGTAAGAGATTTAATCTCTTTCTTTAGTCTCACAATGAGATTCTCTGTATCAGTAAAGACCTGAGAATCAGAAGAAAGTTTCTGACTCTTAGCTTTTACTTATTCCAACTCCTGAACAGTTCTACTGAACTCCCTGCTCAACTGAATTTGCTCCTCTAGCAAGTCGTCATACGCTTGAATCACGTCTAGAGGTTGACCTGTAGCTGAGCATGTATCGTGTGTGTTCTATGAAGAAGTGGTTATATTTAGTTTAGAGTTTACCTCAGCCTCTTCTCCAGCCATTAGGCAATGTTCAGTTCATGTGTCAGGACTTGATTCTCTTACCTCAACAGCTACAAATGCAGCTTCATCTTTTGAAGAATACATGAATGTATCTTCCTCTATTGAGTCGTCGAACAGCTCTCCGGCATGTAGGTCTGCCTCCTTCGGGAAAATTTTTCTCTTCTGGCCTGTCGTTCAGCTCGTTGGGCAGCTGAGAGCTCCGGACAGTCGTACTGATAATGTCCGTATTTCTTGCAGTTATAGCACACAGTAACTCTGCCACCTTTTCCGGTTCTTGGCTGTTGGATGGGTGGCGGCGGGCTCGGTGTTCTGCATTCGGGGAGAAGGTTTAGATTCTTCCATTTTGTGATTATCTTTCTTACCTGAGGGAGAATCTCTGTGGTATTTCTTTAGCTTTCTGACTCTTTCCTTCTCCCTTTGATATTTAAGAGCCATAAGTGCGTGTCGTTCAGCAGCAGGAGTCTCAGTGGAATTTGCTTATGATATTGCAACTGTTTTGTTTGCTGAACCGGGGTTAGCTCCAGACGTGCTGACTGTTACTTTAAAAGCATGGTCGATTTGAGTGTCAGCTGGAGTGCTAGCGCACCGTTGGGGTAGACTATGCTCGAACTCCTCTGTCTTTAATTCTAAAAATATAACATCAGGAGTTAAAGTATTAAGATCAGAGCGACGTAAATAAGTAGCAAAAGGAAGCCACTTCAGTCGAGGCAGTGCTCTCAAGATCTTGGTGTTCATCTCTTTGTTAATAAACATTCTCCCCAGGCCACTGATCACATTGGTCTGGTTGGTGAATCTGACGCTAAGCTCATCAATGGATTCACTGGGCTCCATGACGCTCTAGCTCGAGCTTGTTTTCCTTGATCTGCAGGGTTCCTTGGCTCAGTACAGCCAGGGCATCCCAAAGTTCCTTTGCCGACTTGCAGTCTTGCACTCTCTCGAGATGAGAATCACCAAGTGTTGTCAGGATTGCATTCCGCGCCACTCGGTCAAGATTGTGCAATTTCATCTCTTCTTGCGTGAAGGCAACTTTATCTTTGGGACCTTCGGCCTAATACGTGCTCCTACACCTCCCACAGAAGCATATTCTACGCTATCGGTCATGGGAATGATTGGTCCTGTCTCACGGACATCAGTCAAGCTGTCATACACCGATGTAGGGTGTGCCTCCATTCTCACACGCCATACCGTATAATTCTCCACAGAGAACATAGGTACCATTCGAATACTTGACATATCAGACATTATGGGTAAGAGTATAAGGATGTATGAAGAGATGCTTGTGCAGTGAAAATGTTTTCTGGATCTATTCGAGTAGACCAATAAGTTTTCCAAAGCGATGATCAAAAGAACAACTTTGCTACGATACCAATTGTTGCTCCGGGAGGCAGTATCGGGTGTAGGGGGGGGGGGTGAATAGATTGCAAGTTTTTCCTCAAACGCGAAGGTCAGCTGAATGCTGAATTTTGCTACTGAATAAATTCAGTACCAGGTAAACCTTCGATCGCGGGTGAGTGATTTAGCGGTGAGTCCCTTCTGCGGCGAGGTCGGTATGAGAGTTCGGTTGCGGGAATGTTGTGTGGATAAGTGTGGGGCCGGTATACTTCGTCTCTTTTAAAACATTGTTATGCAAACCAAAACCGTTTTGGATGGTGCACTTTTCAAGTTCGTTTTATGCAAATGATGATTTTGTAAACAGTTTGAACGCAATGCCATAAAACAATAAACGACACAAGAAATTTTTAACGTGGTTCGGATACGTAAAATCCTACGTCCACGATTCTGCTGAATAGGAGGTCTTGTCGATTAATCTGAGCAAGCCTCAGCAAGGAATCTGTGCACTGGACAAACCCATCTAAGTTATAGTCCTTAACGACTTTACAAATCAAACTAAAGTTTGAAGGGGAGGGGATGATCTCCAACAATGAAGGAGTTCTTACAATAAGAACAATTCACAAAATGTAAACTCTTTAGAAGGTTCTAAGCTAAAGATATTACAATGAGCATAGATAGAGAAGGGGAACTAAAGATTCTCTAGAGAGAAGAACTAAGGATATTCAAATAAGCAAGTTCTTCGCTACATTGGCTTTGAGTGCGCTAGAGAGTTGTATACTTGTAAGCTTGTGTTCCCTTGATGTCCCGTGTGTTGAGCTTGGAGACTCTTCTCTATTTATAGTTGTGACCCAGACATGTATCTGTTGGAGAGGACAATGCCACGTGTCACAAAACTCCAATGAAAATGGCCATATGTTTTCAAAATATCGTCGCCGAGTGGTTGGCTTTCTGTACATGAGAGCAGCTTTAGTGTCATAGCAGGTAAGCTTTGGTTGCTTCTCATTGGTCAAGGTTTGCGGTAGGTGAGACTTGTCAGACATCAGTCTTCTATCTGAGTTGACTCTCTGAATCTCGTATACTGAATGTTCTCTGTTGACATTCGACTAATAAGGATTGGAGAATCGTTTTTCCTTATCTGGTCTGCAACTGAGTTGCATCCATTCAGTAGATCAGGGCTGATCATACTGAGTTTTCATCTGAGTCGGCTAATAAGGTTCTTTTGCTGAATGTAGTCAGCTCTGACTCGAAGACAATGAAGCTCTTCACTCAATCAGGAGATCAAGGATCATACTCAGTCTTCTTCCAAAGTCTGCTGAGAGAATTTTCTACTGAGTGTTGTCAGCAACGGACTTCGAAGACAACTGAGCTCTACTGAACCGATGACTTGGGGTTCTGGAACTTTAACTTCTCTACAGAAGTTCAGTCCAACAATATACCCCTTATAGGACTTAGACTAGATGTATACCAATCAAACCCAGTCTTGCCTATTACATCATAACGGTTCCACACACACAAGGTTCAGGACGGGTTTTGGGATCAGCGGCACGTATCCCACACCAAGTCATATAAGCCCGATAACAAAAAGGTAAGAGAACATCAAAAGTCTTGTCAACTATATAAAAGTCCAACTTCAGTGTTTCCATTCAAAGAAAACGAGCTAAAGCGGAAAATATGGTTTTATACAACAAAAACCCTTTACCTCAGCTCCGCCCATCTTCACTAGCCACTCAACCTGAAAATATTTGAAAATATTTGGGGATGAGCATTATTGTACTCAGTGGGTAAAACAATTTAAAAACATTTTACAATAAGTTTATCCACTCATAATCTGTATGACTTGGAAGGTTTTAAAACAAAAGCCACTTCCAAACATACAACATTCATAACGCTGAGTGCTCGCGTTGTCACGTTCTACAGTTACCTTTACTCTATTCTCCTTGCTCTCGGACTTTGGGCTACAACTCAGTGAGTCCCATAAACATATGATCTCGGGTCTTGACCCATATATCCCAACCGTTAGACTTAAAGCCGATGGCCATAGGTCCTCTCCAACTGGTTAGCACACAATGGAGATCAACCCATTGCAACTACTAACAAACGTGTACAGAATCCTTAACTAGCGTGTTAGGCCAGTTAAGAATTTCGATCGATTAAATTCAGAGCATTAAACTTGTAGAACGCACAAAAACATCTTTCATGGATAAACAAACATTTCATAGATCTTAATAACTCATAATACTTTTAGATAGTAAAAACTCACATTGCTTCTGCTGATAACAATAATATAGCTTCTCCACCAAAGTAGTGTGCTACTTCTCTCCTTCAATATCTCCTACAAGAGGAATCCTACACTTAGTTGTAATTTAAATTCTTATTCCTCAATAGTTCTAATAACCCTCAAATCCTAATTCACAACACCTGTCTTTCAAAATTGTCTTAATATTTTCAAACATAATATGCAACTCCATGGAACAGGACACATACGGCTTCAATATTTTTAAGATTAATTTATCAATTATCAATTCTAATAGGAAGAGTTCATATAGAGTAAGTCAGATTATCATCTATTACCTAAGGTATTATTATATTAATCACTTTAGTTTAGTAGGAAATCTTGATACACCAATGCTAGTGATGTTAAACCATATAAATCATAACATTTATTTTAGTTACACAATATAGTATAGTTCTTCCCTTCAACAAATTATAAATCTCATTCTATCTTTTATTCAAAATTAAGATTTAACAAGCTTATGTGCTATAACTTCTAATTACATTACTTATCTTATTAGGAATTTAAAGTGAGTGTATATATACCTACGTAACCTTGATCTATATTAACCACTAATTACTGTATTACTTCAAAGCATTTCCAATTAATACATCAATAATCCTAGACCCATTAAACTTGATTTCATCAAATTAAGATAACTAAGAAATCAAATCAGCACTCCAAATAAAAACTTAAGAAAACCAAGGTTTCAGTAAAAAATTGACTATGCCCAACTCCACGTTACTATACTTCAATATAATTAAAATTATTGTCCCCATGGATGGCGTAGTGGTGAAGGTTGGTTGCTCGTAACTAGAAAGGTCATGGGCTCAAATCCCATTTGGAAATGCTTATGTGTGCATATCATCTTAGAGTGGTTTAACTCTTCTAGAGTTTTGCATAGGAGCGAGATTTATCATGTGCACAAAAAAAATATATATATATAATTAAAATTCTCGTAACTCACATCTCGTAACAAGGCAACATGATTCGTTAAATTATAATCTTCTCTAATATTTTTTCGATAGCCATGTAAGTTCATTCCCCAACCATAACATCAATTTTATTTAAATAAAACAACTCCACTAACGAAGCCTTATGCCTTATGAGAAAACATGAGCAAACCTCCAAGCTTAACCTTTAAATTCCTATAATATTACCATTACTCTTCGGCATATTATCAAATAAGAGCAGAACTTTACCTTCAACGGGATTCTTCAAAAATTACCTAAATTATCGAGATGTTCTGTAAGAAAATGGAGCTGACGGAAGCTACTAGTGGTAATAAATTGATCCTAGCCATTTACTATTTTTAGAAAGTAATAGAGCAGGCATCGTGAGTCATTAGATTGGAATGCCCAATAATTATTTTTGTTAAATCCTCCCATAAATCCAACTTGACCACGTTGAAAGACAAGAACCACATAGAAACACTAATTATAAACATACATATCTATGCACATATTTAACGAGAAATACCTATGTAGGGAGATACACTAACCCTATTATTTACCCTATGGCCCCGTTTGGTTGGCAAGGATTCTGCCTCGGGAAAGTAATCTGATTCCAAATTGCTAAAATCTTGTGTTTGGTAGTATACGAAAAGTAATTTGATTCCAAGATTTAAAAATTCTGTGTTTGGTACAATTTTAGCAAAATACTAGGAAAGTAACGAGAATCTTAGAAATAAGAAAAATGGTCTAATAATTATGGATTCTTTTTCATTGTTTAGAATAGGTATTCTTTTTCCTGGGTACAAGGAAAGTAATTTATTATTATTATTAGTATTATTATTATTATTATTATTATTATTATTATTATTATTATTAAAAATAGAATGATAATTAGTTATTATTGATTGATAATATTATTAATTTATTGTTAATATATTTTTATAAATTAATCGAATATTTTAATTTATATTTTTTTATTTATGAACAATAACAACAATTTAATAATAACTATTTTCTTAAATAATTTTTTTATTTTGAAAAATATTATTATCAAAATAAGTGAGTACATTAATAAGTTTATTACTACCTCCAGTCTCGCTATTTACGGCACACTTCCCAGAAATAGGCGTCCGCTATTTACGGCACACTTCCTAATTTGGAAATAACTAAAATATCTCTCATACTTTACCATATTATCTCTCCTACTTTTTCTTACTTTATTATATTATCTCTCTTACTTTATCATCTTCTCTCTCTTACTTTATCATTTATTCTCTCTCCTACTTTATCATCTACCTATATTTCATTCTTAATCATCTACTTTCTTAATTTTTGTGCCCAAATAAAGTGTGACGGAAATAGCGAGACGAATGTATTATTATTATTATTATTATTATTAGAGATGTTATTTGTTGGTCCCAGGAGTGTACGGTCGGGTGTAGAGGGGGGGATGAATACACACGATTCGATTTCTCAATTTCGAACTTGAGCAGTCCTATTCGGGATGGTGTGCATGCAGAAGCAGTTCGGCGGACCCGGACAGCTGATACGAATCGAGTTAAAGGCTAAAAAGTGCCGGCTCGGGTGAGATGCGCTAGCCGGCTAGGTCGGGAATTCGGTATCGTTCGGTGAGAGTTCGGTGTGCGGAGTGTGTAGGCCCCGAATCAATTTTTGTGAGAAAGCGTTTTAAGTCTCGGTTCGGTAGATTTAAAAGTTCGGTATCTTTGAGACAGTTGATTGATTTAAATATGATGTTCGGTATGAATAGTAAAATCAATGCAGCGGTTAAGAAAGCGATAAGAGACACGGGATTTTTAAAGTGGTTCGGATATCGCTCAAATCCTACGTCCATTTGTCCCGAATGATCGGGAGGCTATTTATTATCCTGAGTTAGTCTCGGTCGGCTTGCACCTTGGGCAAAGCCGCGTCTTGGTTTTTATGCGATCCAGTCTCGGTTTACAACACTATCAAACTTAAAGTGTTTGACAAACTTCTCCAACGGTGAAGGAGTCCTTATACTGATAAGGATTGGGTTCAAATGTGAACTCCTTCGTCTAAGCTATGGATATAACAAGTGAGCTTAGGGTTAGAGGGATAAGGAACGAGAATGTAGCTATCCAGAGCGACGAGCAGTGAGGGTTTAGCTATAGGTTCGTGTCGGTCGCTTGGATACTAGAAGCTTATGTCGGTTCGGCTTGGTTCCTTTTGAGTTTGGATGTAGTCTTTCGCAGGAGATAACTCGGTTGTTTCTTGCGGAGGACTTAGTCGTTAATTTCGCTCGTTTGAATGCTTTCTCGTGTTCTAGGCGCGCATTCTCTCTTAAATCTTGAATGATCCCTCTATTTATAGAGCGAGAGTTGAAATAGATCCGTTGGAGGCGATCTTCTTCTCTCTCTCTCTTTTTGGTAGCAAACGGCTCTTTTGGTGTAGGTAACGAGTGTACTTTCCCACCTTTTTAGGTAAAAGGTTGTTTGCGGCTTTAGCGGTGAGAAGACACGTGTATGTTTGTCATTCGTTGAGGTGAATGAAGTGGTTGAGGCAGCACAAGCTTCGAGGACGGTGAAGGCGACTTCTCTCTTCCTCGTACATGACAATGCTGATTGTCTTTCAAAAGGTTCGGCGATCCCGAAGACTATGCGCCGTTCTTTGAGTCGACCTTGTATTCGGTAGATAGGCTGGCTGAGATAAGTCTGCGAAGATCGGCTACGAGTTCGGTGAACTACTCTGTTGAGTTCGGTTCAGCGACTCTCTCGGTATCTTGCTCTCTTTGAGTCCGATATCATAGAGTCTTTCGGTATCTTTGCTCTGCTTGAGTCCGGTATCATTGAGTCTTACATCTTGGTCTTGAGGCAAATAAGCTGCGGCGCCTTGACCGGAGCGGAGTGTCTGCGAGTGCGAAACCTCGAGAGACAAATACAAATACAAAGGAATGGTTCACCAATCGGATAGGGTTTTGGGATCTTCAAATCTTCTCAACGAGTTCGGAGCACGAGGCTGCGGGCATGATTCGATATGGAAGATAAGAGTCATTTCCCACAAGTATGGTCATGCTGAGGATTGAATCATCCCCCGACAATTTCCCCCTATTTGATGATACCAAAACCTATCATCTATGTCCTATCAACTATGCTTTAAACATTAACTTACTCGGGAGCAGGCTCCTTACAAATATTACAAGTAGGATCGGTGGGTTGTGCGGTAGAGTGCTAGACTACGAGGGAGACGGGGCGGAACAATTTTCCCTTTTTACAATAATTTCCCCCGTGTAACAATTTCCCTTAAGAGAAATAATAACTCTCCAGAAAGTCTAGTCTATCGGAGATCTAGCAGAGCAAAAGCGACAAGTAAATAATCAACGTGTGTGTCGGTAATCACTTCGGTGATTACGAGTGTTAAAGCATAAAGCAAACACGGCTATTTAGACAACAAGTAGTTGTCGAGCCGAAAAGAAGATTTGTATATATATAATACACGGTTCGATACATTACAAATCTTGCTAAGCTAAAAGAAGAACTAAGAGGAGAACCCTTAAAGCTGCTTGAATCCTATTCATGAAACCTTGGGATTTATCTTCGGGCGGTGGAACTCCATACATTACGAATGTGTTCTTCCTCGGCCTGGATATTCGGCGAAGTCTCTTTGGATCATCTTGTTCTAGTCCTCCGTTCAACGCGGCATTCTTCACTTCTTGTTCAATCATTCAGAGATGTCTTGAGTCGTCTTGTCTTACGGGTGGAGGAATGATCCTTGCTTGAGGAACTCGACTACTACCCCTTCGATTCTTGCTCCGTGCATATATGGGTAAAGATCGGGTTCGGTAATGGTCATCCGCTCGACATAGGCATCGGCGCTTAGAGCATTTCGAGGCCGAGAATCGCGGGAAATAATTTCTCTTGATAAACTCTATCTTGGCCGATTCCCATCTACGGTTGGGCTGAATAGGCATCCATTACGTCGATCTTGGCCATCTATGTGTTTTCGGATCGTTTGGCTTCTTGAACCTTACGTATCGATAAGGAATGTCGGCTTTCGAAGGAACTCTCGGCTGGCCTCTTGTTGATACGTTTTCTGAGTGCCTCAAGGTGCGCGCCAAATGTATCCTGCGTGCGGCGGCCTCTATCCGTCTAGCTTCCTCTCCTCTGTAGAGATATCTATCCATCCGAGCAAATATTTCTTCAATTTACGCATCTTGCTCTTGAGGCTTACGAGGAGCTTGTTACGATTCGCGGGGGGTACTAGATCTAGATTTGGATGTACCCACCTTTCGGTATTCTTCTAGCTGCTTTGCTCCTTTTCTTTTTCTCTGTCCTCTTCATACTGTTATGATGAGCTTTCTCGGGAAGCGATCCTAGCGGTTCTCTTTCCTCCTACGGATGGAGCTTTAGTCTTTCCTTTGGCGAGGCTTAGACTTTGGCTTGTTAGGCTGCCCGGCTTACGCAATTTCTGCGGCCGGCTTCTCATCCGCAGCTATTTGGGCTTCCTCCTCGGCGGATATGTATCTTAATCTCTTTCTTTGGAGGGGTTGGAATTTTAAGCTTCGTTTGCCCTTACCTTCTTGAGCTGGTGGTGGAATGGGAGCTTCTTCTTCTTACGAGTCCTCCACCGCTTTGTTCGGCGTACTCGGCAACCTCCTTAATAATGTCTTTGGGAGTGCGGGTTGTGCGAGTAGTCTGCTTTGGGGTCTGAGCCACTTGGGCCGGTTTTAGGCTGTGCTCGCGGCCGAAACACCACAGGCCTCACCCTTCGAGGCGAGTTTGAGGCGGCTTCTCGGTACTCTTCTTTCCTTCCCTTTTTCCTTCACTTTCCCCCTTTTTGGCATCATCAATGAGCACGGGGTAGGGACTAGGGCCCGACTTCTTGATTTTTGTAGGAGGTTGACGGCTCATCAAGACGATCGTGGAGCTTAGTCGAGCCTCATGCGACTCGTTCCTCTCCATGGTAAGGTGTTCCTTATGCTTGCTTGTGAGAGAGGTCAGTTGCTTCCTTGAAGTCTTTCGGCTTCTCGGTGATCTTGTCTTCCAAGGCCGGTTGGATATTTTCGAGTCTTTGTTCGGTGGCCTCGGATTGTTCGGTGATAGCGTCGGTATGAGCCAGTTTAGAGGCCAAAAATTCATCTAGTAGCTTGGCTTGGCTCTCTGAAAGATCTTGAGTTGAGCTTCGAATTTGACTTGCTGGCTTGAGCCAGCGCACGAAATAAGCGTGGAAACATCGGGGGCGGGCGATGAAGAGACGGAGGAAGCCCCTGAATTTCTTTAGTCGTGGCTTGAGCGATGCTGCTTCCATGTCCTATGGATAGCCTTCGCAAGATCTCGATTTTGATCCCTTAGGCGGTTAAGGCTTTGGCCGCTGATCGAGATCGCTTTGCGGTGCAGGTGGCTGGCCCCTTGAAAGTCGGCTGAGCAAGAGGCGGCGGGCTCTGCGGGGACGAAGCACCGGCCTTGGACTTCTCGGGACCAAGGATGCGAGAGGTGGGGGCGGTTTCGGTATGGGTATCCTTGTCCTGTGGATGTCCCTCATCGGGCTTTCCACGGCTGAATCGTTGGGTGGGTCGTCGTGGTCGACCCGTCGAGGGTCTTTGGGCGGAGCGTCTTGTCGATCATGAATCATGGCAAGCATTGCGGCCCTCGGTTGTCCATTGGTGAGGTCTTCGGGCTCACGAATAACCTATCTCCTCTCTCGGTCTCAATTCCTCTTCATGCGGTTGGCGCGGGAGTAGTGTAGGACAAGGCGCGCAGAGCGAGGCCACTCCCGATGTCGCGGCAACATGTGGAGCCTTGCTATTTTGGCGATGAGCAACAAGTACGAGTAGTCGGCAAGCTCAGGAACTAGTTGTAGAATTTCTCGGGATGCTCGGATATAATCACTGAAGCTTCCATCCCGATTGATTCACCTTCGGATGCGGTCTCGAGACTCCAAGTCCATGTGTGAAGTCCGCTCTTCGGTTGGAGGGGCGAGGCTGAGTGGAGGGACGAAGGGGGGGTCTGTCAGGCGGCGGAATCTCTGCGCTACGAGGCTGCGGAAGCATCCCCTTGGTCCCTTTCGGTGGAAACAATCTTTTCAGCTTGGCGAGTCTTCTCGAGAAGACTCGGACTCATCAACCATTGCATGGGGTGAGTAGTCTTCTCGGGAGCCATTCGGCGGGCACTTGTGGAACCTCCTCGGATGGCGGCACCTCAGCGGCTTTCTTCGGTTTCTTTCTTTGGTGCCTTAGGAGTTTTAGCGGGAGGAGTTCTTTTCTTTGTAGGCGTAGCTCTTTGAGACTTTGATTTTGGAGAGGCTGCTTAGGGTCCGACCTATCTGGCTGGCTATTTGTTGTCTTGTTGTGAAATCGACCTTCTTCACATTGAAGTACTCCTTGTCCTTTGTAGGTGATAGGCTCGAGATCCACATAAATCTTCGATCATGATGGACAGTTTGAGTCCATACAACAATTTGCCCTTTGCGCTCGGCGTGTTCGATGCTTTGTCGAACTTAGCGGCTGAGCCATGAATTCTCGGAGAAAGAACTCCGTCCAATTTATCACGGGCTCGGTCGTATATGGCCATCATTATACGAATCTTAGGCCCCGACACACTGGTCAAGCGACCACGCTTGGCTTGTCGGTAGGCTGCGTCACTATATAGGCAAGTGCCACTGAGCGAGGCAACATCTTTGTTCTTCGGAAAGCGGCTACGAATGTAGTGGGCTTTCCACGAGAAACGGTAAGGTATTCATCAACTTGGTCGTCTACGTACCCAGTTATCTTGGTCCCTTCGGAGGGCGGATCAAAACTCCGCTTCAAGGCGTCCTTGATGGACATTTGCTTGACTCCATAGTGGCGTTTTGGATAGAATGGGCAACGAATCTCGCCACTATATCTCCGGACAACTGCGTGCGAATTCAAATACGGCTACGCAGCTTTGTCTCGGGAGGAAGAACGAAGGCCTCCTAGACGAGAAATTTCTCCGGCCACGACTCGCGCGGGCGAGAAGATCTCATCCGTATACTCCGGATCGCATGAATAGAAATCCATGGTGGGTTCAAACCACACGCGATCCTTCTCCAAAATGTTACTGCATATACGCTTGAGATATCATAGAGATATTGGTTTCCGCCATTGTACTGTGACAAGAAATGAATCGGTACTATTTTTGGATAGAAACGGTCTTTGTGCGATGCGATCTTGAAGCATATAACAAATACATTAACGAGATATAAGCATACCAATGGATAAAATTCGAGATAAGATTGAGAGTGTAATAGCAAGTAAGGATTGCGAATGCGGATCTCGGATTTTTGGAATTTGAAAGTTATGAAGTATGCTAATGGCGGTTCTTAAGATTTGATCGAATATATATCAACTATGAAGGTGAACGGTTTTCGATCGAAGGTTGAATGTAAACTTGCTTTATGATATGGACGGTTAAGATTAGAAGTTAAAACAATAGGCAATGATCACAAAAAGGCACCTAAGTCAAAGCCGGTTGTAAAATAGCCTAAGTAGTAAGCTTGTGAAAAGACGTGCGTTAAATGCGTGCGGAGTTCGGCAAGCTTATGTATGGAATGTCGTGCGATAAATGTGAGTCGTTAATAATAAAGACAAACCAAAAGATATTAATGTCATGCTTGAATCTTTGCCGTAAATGCAAAATGCTTGTAGTATTAAATTACTGCGAGTAGAGATACGCAAGCCTGTCGGTGAACATAGTAGTCGGTGATACCTCGTGTAGGTGGTTTTACGAATCTCTATGTCTTGAACTTACTCGATGCGAGAGTGATCATTCCCCCTCACTTGGAATGTTCCTCTCCTGAAACCTTAATGCTTGACTAGGGTCGGTAGGGTCCAGCAGAGACCTAGCTCTGCGAAAGTTCTGCGAATCCGGATTCGGCTAGAGGCTTAGTCGGTATATCGGCCCTTTGCTTGTCGGTATGGATCTTTTCCATTCGATATCCTTCTTTTCAACATGGTCACGAATGAAGTGATGTCGATGTCCACGTGCTTGCATCTTGTGTGAAGAACGAGGATTACGAGTGATTGCAAATGCTGCTGATCTTGTCGCGAGAAAATCGGCACTTCATTACGAATGACGTCGTAGTCTCTCGGTCCTTTGTCTCGGCCCAAAGGATGCAGGCGCAACAACTTCCGGCGGCCATGTATTCGGCTTCGGTAGTCGGCGTGGCCCGAGTCTTTGTTTCTTTGAAAACCATGAGATCGGCTTGCGCAAGGAGCGACATGTTCACGAAGTTGATTTTCGGTCGATTCTACATCTGCGTAGTCGGCATCGAGAATAACCGAGTTAGTTCAATATTATCATCAGTTGGATACCATAAACCCGTGTCGGGTGTTCCTCGTAGATAGCGGAGAATCTTCTTTCTTTGAGTCCGTATGACTACGCTTGGGATTCGCACGAAATCGAGCCCGAGACACCTACGGCATAAGTTATGTCGGGACGAGTAGGCATTAGATATAATAAAGAACCAATTATAGCACGGTATTCGGTTTGGTCTCTTGATACTCCCTCTTTATCAAGATCTATCTTCATATTCGTGTTCATCGGGATCTTGATAGGTTTGCTTCGGATGTGCGGCCGAATCTTTTGATGAGGTCTCGAGTGTATTTGCCTTGGTTGATGAATGTTCCCTTTTCGGATTGCTTGACTTGAAAACCAAGGAAGTAGTTCATTTCACCCATCATTGACATCTCGAACTTATCCTTCATCATATTTTCAAATTGCGACACATGATGACATTCTTCGAACCGAAGATAATGTCATCCGCGTAGATCTGCACAAGTAATAAGTCTTCTTCCGGTCGAATCTTTGAATAGAGTGCGGTCTTGTGCCTTTACGAAAACCTTTACGAAGAAGAAACTCGGACGGGGGTATCGTACCAAGCCTTGGGTGCTTGTTTTAACCCGTCTGAGCCTTTACGAGTCCATATACTTGATGTCCTATTTGAAAGCCGGGCGGTTGTTCCACATAGACTTCTTCTTTCGGCACGCCGTTCGGGAACGCGAGACTTCACATCCATTTGATAAACTACGAATCTTTGATGTGTTGCGTAGGCTAGGAATAGTCTAATTGCCTCCAATCTTGCAAGCTTTGGAGCGAACGTCTCATCGAAATCTATCCCTTCGGCTTGACGGTAGCCTTTAGCCACGAGTCTTGCTTTGTTCCTTACTATAACGTTTTTTTCATCTCGCTTGTTTTTGAAGACCCATTTGGTTCCTATGACATGTTGATCTTGGGGTGCGTCTACAAGCTCCCATACTTCGTTTCTCGTGAGCGGATTTAGCTCTTCTGCATAGCCAGATGATCCGGTCGGCATCTTTAAGTGCATCCTCAATATTACGAGGCTCTTCGGTAGACAAGAAGCGGTAAAATAATGCGCTTTCTCCTTGACGGAATCCGGATCTTGTCTTGACATGTCTTTGAAGGATCTCCAATTATAAGATCGGCGGTGTGAGCATCTAGCCACGATCTACGATGCTTTAACTCTTCATACGAAATTTGTTCAACACGAGATAGTAGGTGAGTTAGGCATTTCGGTTGTACTATTACGAGATTGAAGTAATTCGGTAACAAGAGTATGATCTTGAGTCACCGGGTTCGGGGGCATTCGGCTCGGGAACATTACTAGGCGTTCCCCACGAGTTGTTATTCTCGGTAGTGTTGGTCTCGGTTACCTCTACGGTTTCCTCATCGACTGAGTTACACGGGATTGATTCCATTCGGGAGAATCAATGCGCTCGACTACTTGCTCAGTGGTTGAGATTCGGTAGATTTGTCTTCGGTTTCTTCGTACGAATCATCATCCCAACATAGTTGGATCTTTTGATTTGTCTTTTAAGCTTAGATCCTGTGGCGCTTCCTGATGTCCTCGGATTCGGAATTTGAGTTATTGCTCCTGTCTTGATAGCAAACTCGTTAAAGACAACATGAGGGCTTTCCTCCACGCAAAGTCAGATAGTTGAATACTACGAAAGCTTTCTTGACCGAGAGTATCCTAAGAATACTCCACGATCGACTTGCTATCAAAAGTCTTGGTGATCTTTCCCATTATTGTGGATAAAGCATGAACAACCAAAAATATGGAAATAAGATAGAGAAGGCTTCTGTCGTTCCATAGTTCATATGGTGTTCTCTTATCTTTGCTTTGTCGGTAGAGATCTATTACGAGTATAACATGCGGTATCGGTAGCTTACGCCCGAGAATTTGGTTGGGAGTCCTGAGTGCGAGTAGAGTCCTAGTTTGCCTCTTTTAGAGTTACGTTCTTTCGTTCGGCAACTCCCATTCTGGCGAGGTGTGCGTGCGGTGAAGTCTCATGCTCTATTCCTTACGCTGCGAGAACTCCTTTACCATGGAATTAAGGAACTCGGTTCCTGCATGCGAACGTATTTTTCGATCTTGGTGTTCTTTTCGACATAGAGCTTTTTCGAAGCGTTGGTAACTCTGTTTTGACGTCGAGACTTGTTGGCAATGAATATGACCCATGTGTGTAGCGCGAGTAGTCATCTATGACCACTAATGCGTATTTTACGCCTCACGATCGTCCTGGGGAGGCTGGACCGAACAAATCCGTATGTAGCGGTGAAGGATTCCATCCGTGGAAGGCGATGGAGGCCGGAGGATTTTGATTCCTTGTTTGCTTTCCCTTCGGACATGCTTCAGCTTTGAGTGTCTTTCTTTGAATACTTCATTCGGCGGTCCCCTTGCTAGAGTGTTTCTTGCAAGCTTGTTGAGCGTCTTAAAGTTGAGATGGTTGAGTCTTACGTGCCATAGCCACCCCGTGCGGTTGTCATTCTTCGCCCGATAAGCAAGCTTCGAGGTTCGTTGAGTTCCGGTCGGCCACATATATGTTCTTTCTGCGCGAACACGATAACCTTGTTTTCCCAGTGGATTTATCAATAACATCACGAAACCGGCGTCAAAAATCACTCTATTTGAGTTATCACAAAATTGACTAACGGAGAGAAGATTATCTTTGAAGTCCTTCAACATATGATACTCTTGGAACTTTGGCGGTTCCTATGCTTGAGTGTCCCATATCCTCTCGTGTAGCCTTTGGCATTATCTCCAAACTTCGGTTACGGGTCCTTCTTCGGTGATATAATTCTTGACGAGACTCCTTTGGTATGTCATGTGTCTTGAGCATCCATTGTCCACATACCGTGGGTCTTTACGCTTTTGCAAAACGAGAATTATATTCGGGTACCCTTTATTTTTGATTTTGGGTCCTTAGATGTTAGTTTTCATAACCCCAAATCTGTCCAACAACCACTGGTGGTTTCGGACATCTTCTTTCCACTAGAGTCGACATATCGACCCTTTGGGTGGTCAAAGGTGACTTACGAGGCTTACGAGGTTCGGGAGTCACGATCTTACGAGTTGGTGGACTGCGACCTTAGCCTTACGTGTGGCTTTCCTTTTCTTCGACATTTGGAGCCTCTTCGACTATAGGTTCATAATAGTATGACCCATGCGAAGTTTGGATGTGTCGGCTTTGGAGGTCCATCTTGATACGCCAATTTTAATTTCTTTGGTTCCCCCTTGGCTTGTCTTTGGGGTTTCTTGGCAGCTGATCTTCTTGTCGAGAATGCTTGGCGTGTGGGATGAGGTGCTTTCATCTTGTTTGTTCTTTGCTAGGGGGTTCGGTATATTTGCGTTCATAGTCTCCCCTCGAACAAATCTATCGGCAAGCCGTACGAGTGTCTTGGGGCGAGATGTGGAAGCTCCCTGGCTGAATCCAAGTCCTTCCTTGCGGTGCTTTGACTTATTGCATGCTAGCATAGCCTCTAATTTCTTTTCGGCACCCATGTACCTCTCGGTCATCAAGCTCCTCCGGACATCATCACTCTTCTTGAGTGTGTCGTGCTCGGTCCGAAGTCACGACATTTCTTGCTTCGGCGAGACTTAGTTCGAGTATCTTTACGAGTCAAGTCGTTGGTCAAAAGCGAAATCCGATCTTCTTGATCTTTGAGACTTGGCCATCGGAGAGTTTATTTCCTCCACGAGTCTCAACACAAGTCCTTCGGCCTCGGTAGCGGCGACTCTCTGAGAAAGTCTACGATTCTCTACTTTCGGGGTATCCGACTCACGAAGAGTCTTCTTTGGCTGCGAGACTCATCGAATTTGTTTGTCGGCGAGTTCTTCGTATGCGGTTACGACGTCCAAATTCTCATGCACTTTTGAAATAGTGTCGTGTGTGCGGTGTGAAGAGAAGTTAAGTGGTTCATGAGAATTTACCTCATCCTCTTCGCTGCCGCCATCATGCACTTTTAAGGCGATTCTTCGGCTTCAAGCTCTAAGGCCATGAAAGGCTGCTTCATCGTCCGATGAATCCATAAAAGAGTCGACCTCTTACGAGTCGTCGAGATTTCACCGGCTATGTAGGATTGTCCTTTTAGGGCGAATTTCTCTCTCCTTGCCTTACGTCTTTGCGTGTTCGGCACTGCGAGCTCGGGGACAATCATGCGATAATGTCCCGGCTTCTTGCGGTTGTAACAAGCGATGACTCTTTCTTCTTTGCTTTCGCTATTCTTTGATGGTTACGAGTCATCTTTCTTTACGCATTCGAGAAGATTGTGAGTCGGGAGTGTGTTTCGACATATAATTTGACTTACCTTTCGTTTCCCGATAGGCTTTAGTCACTTTTACTGCGTCGCTCCTTCTCCTTCGATACTTTACGGCGAGCGCGCGCATACTTACGAGCGAGACTTCCTTCTTGTAGATCATTGAGTGAAGGTTCGGTCTTACTCGTCGTTTTGCTCGTTCTTTGGAGATCTTTGTCTTGGCGATGCTTTGAAAGCATGGTCGATTTTGTGTCGGCTTCGGCTCTCTGCTTTCTTTGAGGTGCAGTCGAACTCAAACTCCTGCACTTTGTAGTTACGAAAAGATATGGTCGGGAGACACATCATCTAAGTCGGGAATGTCGCAATAGAGTGGCAAAAGGTGTCCGGTGTCCGTCGGCGGTGCCCTCGAGAATCTTGATTCATCTCTCGGTTCTTTGAATGTCTTTCCCGGCCCATTGATAGAGTTCATCAGATTGGTAAATCGGCGTTCGACTTCCGATTTTGTCACCGGGCATGAGAGACAAGCTTTCCGGCTTTTGGAGTTCCGGTGCTAATTTGTTGGCTTTAATCTTCGAGTCCCTCGACTCGGTAAGCGCAGAAGCATCCCGAGTTCTTTAGCGAGTCTTGCATTCTGAACCCTGCCAAGATAAGAATCACTAAGAGTGGTCGGTATGGCGTTTTACGGCAACACGGTCTAAGTTGTGAAGCTTCTTCTCCTCGGGAGTGAAGAGACTTGTCTTTGGGAATCTTCTTCCCGGTCACCATTCCTCCTCCTTGAGCTTGGTCACGAGTCACGACACTATCAATCATAGGAGCGATAGGTCCATCTTCAAGCACTTCGGATCATCTTGTCATGGAGGGATGTCGGATGTGCTTCCATTCGACTCGCCATACTCCATAATTCTCCACCGAGAACATGGGTACCATCCTTATACGACATATCAGCCATGAAGAATATAGATATGAATGTAGAGTGATATGCGGTGAAAGCGTTTTCCCTCGGATCCGTTCGAATAGACCGAGTCTCAAAGATAACAAGAGTCAAAGAACTCCTGCTCGATACCAATTGTTGGTCCCGAGTGTACGGTCGGGTGTAGAGGGGGGGGTGAATACACCTGATTCGATTTCTCAATTTCGAACTTGAGCAGTCCTATTCGGGATGGTGTGCATGCAAAGCGGTTCGGCGGACCCGGACAAGCTGTTACGAATCGAGTTAAAGGCTAAAAGTGCCGGCTCGGTGAGATACGCTAGCCGACTAGGTCGGAATTCGGTATCGTTCGGTGAGAGTTCGGTGTGCGGAATTGTGTAGGCCCAAATCAATTTTTGTGAGAAAACGTTTTAAGTCTCGGTTCGGTAGATTTAAAAGTTCGGTATCTTTGAGACAGTTGATTGATTTAAATATGATGTTCGGTATGAATAGTAAAATCAATGCAACGGTTAAGAAAGCGATAAGAGACACGGGATTTTTAAAGTGGTTCGGATATCGCTCAAATCCTACGTCCGCTTGTCCCGAATGATCGGGGAGGCTATTTATTATCCCGAGTTAGTCTCGGTCGGCTTGCACACCTTTGGGCAAAGCCGCGTCTTGGTTTTTATGCGATCCGAGTCTCGGTTTACAACACTATCAAACTTAAAGTGTTTGACAAACTTCTCCAACGGTGAAGGAGTCCTTATCTGATAAGGATTGGGTTCAAATGTGAACTCCTTCGTCTAAGCTATGGATATAACAAGTGAGCTTAGGGTTAGAGGGATAAGGAACGAGAATGTAGCTATCTAGAGCGACGAGCAGTGAGGGTTTAGCTATAGGTTCGTGTCGGTCGCTTGGATACTAGAAGCTTATGTCGGTTCGGCTTGGTTCCTTTTGGAGTGGATGTAGTCTTTCGCCGGAGATAACTCGTTTGTTTCTTACGGAGGACTTAGTCGTTAATTTCGCTCGTTTGAATGCTTTCTCGTGTTCTAGGCGCGCATTCTCTCTTAAATCTTGAATGATCCCTCTATTTATAGAGCGAGAGATTGAAATAGATCCGTTGGAGACGATCTTCTTCTCTCTCTCTCTTTTTGGTAGCAAACGGCTCTTTTGGTGTAGGTAACGGTGTACTTTCCCACCTTTTTTAGGTAAAAGGTTGATTGCGGCTTTAGCGGGTGAGAAGACACGTGTATGTTTGTCATTCGTTGAGGTGAATGAAGTGGTTGAGGCAGCACAAACTTCGAGACGGGCGAAGGCGACTTCTCTCTTCCTCGTACATGACAATGCTGATTGTCTTTCAAAAGATTCGACGAGTCCCGAAGACTATCTGCCGTTCTTTGAGTCGACCTTGTATTCGGTAGATAGGCTGGCGAGATAAGTCTGCGAAGATCGGCTACGAGTTCGGTGAACTACTCCTGCGAGTTCGGTTCAGCGACTCTCTCGATATCTTTGCTCTGCTTGAGTCCAATATCTTGAGTCTTTCGGTATCTTTGCTCTGCTTGAGTCCGGTATCAGCGAGTCTTTACATGCTTGGTCTTGAGGCAAATAAGCTGCGGCGCCTTGACCGGAGCGAGTGTCTGCGAGTGCGAAACCTCGGAGACAAATACAAATACAAAGGAATGGTTCACCAATCAGATAGGGTTTTGGGATCTTCAAATCTTCTCAACAGTTCAGAGCACGAGGCTACTGAGCATGATTCAGTATGGAAGATAAGAGTCATTTCCCACAAGTATGGTCATGCTGAGGATTGAATCATCACCCAACATTATTAATATTAAAAAAGATGTTTTTAACTAATATTTATTATTAATATTATTATTATTAAAAAATATGTTAATGATATTAAAAAAGATATTTTTAACTAAATATTTTGAATATTTTTATTATAAATTATACAATAAAAAATTATCAATAATAATTTTTGCGATGATTTTATATATTTATAAATAATAATATGATAATTAATAAATAATTAATGATAAATATATTTTATTCATATTATTAATAACATGATTTTACATTTTCTAGTATCAACCAAACAAGTGCAAGTAATCTGCTTTCTTTAGAATCATATTCCACAGAATCAAATTCGTCAGTAATTTTACTTTCCTTAATCATTTTCCTCACAATTATATTCCACAGAATCATATTCTCTGACAACATTACTTTCATGACAACCAAACGGGCCCTATAAGTAACTAAAAATATACATTGTATAATCTAATACGTATCTATCAATATTTTTGTTATAAACTCTAGGATTACGCATTATTGAAATTTTCATAGTACAAGCTATCCTACTAATCGAACCTTATACGACGATTTAGGCAATTCAACTTTATATGAAAATTTGTAAATTACTAAAAACAAAAAAAAAAGGTTTTTGTTGGAACTAAAAGAATTTTCAAGTGGGGTGTGAGTTTTCTAATCTATAACTAAGAACCAATTAATCTTTTTAAACCTTATAAAGAAAACTAGGGATATCACATCCTTCCCTCCTTAAAAAAATTTTCGTCCTCGAAATTATGTACCTTCATAAGGTAATTCAGTATATGATCTTTTCTTCCAATTCCCACGTAGTCTCCTCCTGTCCGTGATGATTCCATAGAACTTTTACTAAAGGAATCTGCTTGTTTCTCAAGATTTGAACTATACGATCAAGTATTTTACCGGTCTTTCACCATAACTTAAATCTGGGCTTAGGACTACTTCATCATATTTAATAACGTGCTTAGGATTAAACAAATATTTTCTCTGCTGGGAAACATGAAAAGCATTGTAAGCATCCCCAACGCTAGGTGACGGAGACAACCTATATGCTACCGGGCTTATTCTCTTTAAGATTTCAAAAGGTCCTATGTACCTGGGCTTTAACTTACCCCTCTTGCCAAAACGTACAATCCCTTTAGAAGGAGAAACTTTAAGGAAAACATGATTGTCCACATTGAATTCTAACTCCGTCGGTGCTTATCAGTATAAGATTTTTGTCTATCTTGGGCCTCTTTAATTTGTCGCTTTATCTGATCAACTTTCTCAATCATCTGTTGAGCTAATTCTGGGCCCAAAAGTTTTCTCTCAACAACCTCATCCCATTGAAGTGGTGATCTACACTTCTTACCATATAATGCTTCGTATAGTGCCATCCTAATGGTTGCCTAATAACTATTGTTATAAGTAAACTCAACGAGAGGTAACAAATCCTCCCAATTTCCACCCTTATCTACGATTACAGCTCGTAAAATATCTTCGAGAACTTTTATTATCCATTTTGTATGTCCATCAGTTTGAGGGTGGTAAGTTGTACTAAAGTTTAATTGAGTACCCATCGCATTTTGTAAACTAATCCAGAATTGTGAGGTAAATCTGGAATCACGATCTGACGTAAATGATACAGGTACTCCGTGTAATCGCACAATCTCCTTCACATAAAGCTTCGTCAACTTTTCCAATCCAACTGTCATTTGAACTGGTAGAAAATGTGATGTCTTTGTTAAACGATCAATTACCCATATGGCAGTGTTTCCACGCGCTAACCTTGGTAAGCTAAGTACGAAATCCATATTAATATGCTCCCATTTCCACTTCGGAATCGGTAGTGGTTGCAACTTCTCACTTGCTCTCTGATGCATAGCCTTTACTTGCTAACACACAAGACATCGTTCTGCCACATCTCTTTTTATCCTGTTCCACCAGAATTTTTGCTTTAAATCTCGATAAATTTTTGTACTACCAGGGTGTGTTGTATAGGGCGTGTCATGAGCTTCACTAATGATTTCATTCTTCAACTTCTGATCTTGTGGAACACATAATCTTCCGTTGAACATAAGGTTTCATCCCCTCTTTGGGCACTCACAATTCTCTCTAAGATCTGGTGTTGCCACCAGGGTAGCTATACATCCTGATATTGTCTCAGGAGGTTGTATCACTTCTAAACTAAGTGCGGTGAAATCGCGAATCAATTCCTCTTGGGTAGTGACCATGCACCGAAACATAGCTTTATTTTTCCGACTTAGAGCATCTGCAACAACATTTGCCTTCCCTAGATGATTGCTAATTGTACAATCATAGTGTTTCACTAGTTCAAGCCATCTCCTTTGGCGCTCATATTCAAATCTTTTTGTTCAAAAAAATACTTCAAACTTTTATGATCTGTGAAGATCTCACACTTAACTTCGTAGAGATAATTGTTGGTCCAGAGACGAGTATCAGGTGTAGACCGGGGGGAAGGGGTAATGAATACACCTGAGTCAAAGTTTTTCCTCAAACACGAAGGTCAGTCTTGTACTGAGTTTGCTACTGAACGGATTCAATTGCCAGTTAGGCCTTCTGATCGCGGGGCAGAGTAATTTAACGACGCGGGGCAGAGTGATTCAACGACGGAACTCGTTCTACTGACTGATGTTAGTAATGAGAAATTCAGTAGATGAATGTTGTGCGGAATAGTTTAGGCCGGGTTTTAGCTCGTCTCTTTGAAAAACATTTTATGCAAACCAAATCAGTTTTTGCATACACACGAGCAACCTGGTTCAGATACGCAAGATCCTATATCCTTAGTCCTGCTGAACAAGAGGTCTTGTTGATTAATCTAAGCAAACCTCAGCAAGGTTTCTGTGCACTGGACAGAACGTTCTAAGTTATAATCCTTAGCGACTTTATAAACTCAAACTGAAGTTTGAAGAGGTTTTATCTCCAACAATGAAGGAGTTCTTACAATAAGAATGATTCACTAAAAGTGAACTCCTTCGAAGGTTCTAAGCTTAAGATCTAACAATGATGGCTTAGAAAAGAGATCGGGGAACAACTCTAGAGAGAAGAACTATAGGGATATCTCTAGGATTTCTAGTTCTTTGATGGATGTAACAATGAGTTTGCTAGAGTGCTTGAGAAGGTATTCGTGAGCTTCAAAGCGTTTCTGTTCCCGTTGGTTTGTGTTATGAACGGTTGTCTCTTGTGGACGATCTCTTCATATAGTTGTGACCCATGCATAGATCCGTTGGAGAGGACCATGCCACGTGTCACAAGATTCCAAGGAAAACGGCCATATAACTTTGAATGTCGCCACAGAGTGATTGGCTTTGTGTGCATGAGAGCAGCTTTTGTGTCAGAGCAGGTAAGCTTCGCTTGCTTCTCATTGGTCGAGGTGTGGCGGTAGGTGAGACTTATCAGACAACAGTCTTCTAGCTGAGTTGACTTCCTCTGAACCCCGGACATACGTATTCCTCTGCTGACATCCGACTGATAAAGGTCAGGCTGTCAATTTTCCTCGTACTGTCTGCAACTGAGTTGCAGCTCCTTCTGTAGATCAAGGTTGATCGTATTGAGTCTTCTATCTAAGTCGGCTGAAGAATGATCTTCTATTGAGTGCTTCCAGCTTATGACTCGAAGACAATCAACCAAGCTCTTCTCTAGTTTAGTAGATCAATGATGACCGTATTTAGTCTTCTGTCTGAGTCGGCTGAAGAGTGATGCTCTGTTGAGTGCTTCCAGCGACTGACTCTGAAAACTACCGAGCTCTACTGAACCGATGACTTGGGGTTCTGGAACTTTAACTTCTCTACTGAAGTTCAGTCCAATAATTTACCCCTTACGGGACTTAGACAAAATAATCTAGATAGATCAATGCAGGTTTAGCCTATTACATCATATCGGTTCATTACACACTCTGGGGTTAGGATAGGGCTTTGGGATCTTCAATTACTCATAACAATACAAATTAGTATCCCTATAATTTCCCCCAAAAATCACTGATTCATACTTACAATCTCCTCTGTCAATAGTCTCTACATATATTATAATTTCGTTTTATTATATGAGCTATATAGAAACATCTACTGAGTCATATCCTACGTATCCCCCTAACAATGGTCTCCTGACCACTGACTCATATCCGTACAATTTCCCCCTGATTGATGATGCCAAAATCTCTAACCACTGAAACTAGTAACCACAAACTTCAGTTATTAACAACTGAAAGAGACACAACGCAGGTTAACAATTACTCAAATGCACATCAAAAGAAATTCAGGTATTGAGTGTGTGTGTTGATCACTTCAGTGATTAGTCGTGTTAATAAACGACATAGCCATAAGACTACGAGAGGTTATCTGGCCAAGTGAAATACTAATTTCATTGATATGGAAATGATTACAGATACACAGTACTACACTAAAGAGAGAAAAGAGAGAGAAGCAAAGACTGAAGGATAGGTTAAGTCTGCTGCTATTGAGATCTGAACTTCTGAATTCTTGATTTGAAGTCAGCAGACTTGACCTCTGGAAGATCAAGCCCATAGGATATGTAGATCGCTTCCGTGGGATGCTTGTTATGTGGAAAATCTTGTTGCGTTTGAGAGGAAAGCTTATTGTGCTCCATGGCTATCTTCACCTCTTTCTCTATCTCCTTGGTGCAGATGTTACCTTCAAGAGTCAGTGGGGGAGTCAGTTGTCTGTATGCAGGCACTTTCAGTGGCACTCTTTCCTTGTATAGAAGAATTTTGATATGAGCTCGGTTGGGATCATAATTGTATAGGAATTGATCGAACAACTTATCCACTGGAGTATCATCTGTCTAGCATTGCCATACATAATAACTCTTGATGAAGTCCTCTTTCAGACTCTCCCACTGCTCGTTGAGGTTCCACGAGATCCCCTTATCTATTTGGTGGTATGGAGTTTTCTTCAAGTGAGGCTTCTGTCCACCACGCCTATAGAATTTGGAAGTGGTCATGATCTCTGTGCTCTTGACTCGAATAGCTTCCCTGGTTGCTTTCTCAGTTTTAGCAATACGCTTTGCCAGTTCAGCTTTCCTTAGTCTCTCTCTAGCTTCAACTGTCAGCCTTTCTCTGGCTGTGAAGTAGAGGCCCATTTCTATTGCGTCCCATAAGGCTTTCTCCTCAGCAATTTGTTTCGCTGTAAGCTTAGGATCTTTCTTCTTCAGCCTTTCAGACAGTGACAGATTGTCAGTGTCAGACTCTTCAGTAGAATCAGATGCTGATTTTTCAGTAGGCTTCTGCTGAGTCTTTTTAGAAGGTGTTGGCTTCAGCTGAGCTTGAGTCTTTGACTGTCTTGCCAAAGGGACTTTTAGCTTTCTCTTCAGTTTGGCCTCTTCTTCCATTCTGGCTTCTTGATCCAGCTGTGCCTGCAACTGTTGTACCATGAGTTCATCATGAGCCTCTTGTTCTTTCCTCGATTTGAACTTAGGTGAAGGAGGGGGAGAGCTTTCAGTTGCTATCTCTTTGGCAGGCCTCTTTAGTGGAATTGGCTTTGTCCCCTCGATTAACTCGGCTACTTCATCGATGTGTGCCTGAGCTGAGGATCCTTCTCCTGATCCTCCAGCATCCACTGTCAGTTGCTCTGTTTGCTCGGCTTTTTCCTTAGCCTATTCTTCTTGTAGGACTGTGGGGAAGGGGAGATCAAATACAATGAACTCCTCAATCTCTTCGATTGATTCCCCCTTTTTCTGCACCTCGTCCTTTCCTTCTTCTCCATCCTTTCCTTCCCTTACCCTCTTATCTTCCCCCTTATCTTCCCCCTTTTTGGCATCATCAGCCGAGGTCAGCAAGGTTTTGACAGCAACTACGTAATCTCGTAGGTTGTATTGAGAATGTTTGATCTGGGTGATGGAGGAGTTGAGGTCTTCGACGACATCGCAGTATTTGTCCCAATCCCTTTCATGATCACGACGTATCTCCTAGATAAAGGTATCAGTTTGGGCTCTGTGCTGCAGTATTGATGCATCTAGTAGCCTCTGGGTGTCCGACTGGATGAGGTCCAGAGCTGCGGTTTGAGTTTCAAGAGCTTTGGCCACAGTGGATGATGCATCTCTGTTCCTTTCATCCATCGTCTTCTGGACTTCAGCCATTGCCGCAGCCAGTTGCTCTGAGAATTGTTGAGCTTGAGATTCAAGCAACTGCTGGCACTGTGTGGCTAAGTCCTGCTTCTGAGCTGCTAGAGCAATCTCGATGATCTCTTGAATATTGGGTGTTAGAGCTTCAGAGATCTTCTTGACTTCTCCAGCGAGGGCATCAATCCGCTCAGTTTGAGCTTTTGTGTACTGTGCCTATTTCAGGTGCACATCTTTAGCAAGGAAACGATTTTTTTCTCCTTGATGCTCCTCGAGGATACAGTAGAGATTGGCTTAATATGATAGGATGAACTATTGATCCTCTGCTCAGAGGCGGCGAGTTGTTGTTATCTTGAAGAAGATGAAACAGAGGCAACACCAGATGCAGGAGGTGGTGGTGGTCAATTGCCCTTCTCGCTAGGAGTTTTACCCTCAGCAGAGTCTCCCCGCTATGCATCCTTGGGTGCTGAGTCATCATCCTCAGCTAGGTCATTAGTTGGCGAAGGAACCTTGGCAGTAGAGGAGGCAGCCTTCTGCTCAAGTCAGTAGAGCATAGCTGACCTGAAATCCTCAAAGGAGGTAATATCTGAGGGTTCCCCAAACCCTATCTCAGACTGAAGTTGATCCTCCTCTACCAATAGTGTGGGTACAGAATACTGCTGGATCGTCTCTTCAAGAATATCCCAGTTAAGGAATCTTAGCAGCATCTGAGTCATTGCCCTGATAGCTACATCCACCAGATCCGGATAGTTGGCAATCTCAGGGATCTATTCAGCGACTTCTGATTTAGCTCTAAGTCTGGTCAGCTGAACTGTGGCTGGTAGTTCTGAAGATACCTCAGTAGTTGGTTCAGCTTCGAATTCCAACTGAGTCTCTTCAGTACTGACTCTCTGGAGTTTGTCTTTGATGGTGGCATCTTCCATGCCTATGTCCGAGTCTAGTATGATTTCCACCTGAGGAGGGGGTGGAGTATCAGCCTTAGAAGCTTCCTTCTTTGTCAGCTTCTATCTCTTAGGCTGTTCGGTTTGTGGAGGCAATTCAGTAGAAGGCCTTTTCAGTGCAGTTCCACGACCGATGGACTTTTCATCTGCGGTCCTCATTGTGAATTTGACTAGCTTCTTGTTGAAGTATTTCATGTCTTCAAAAGAAGCTTTTGAGGACATTGAGGCTTCTATCAGTGCTGATACTTTAGTCCCATACAACAGTTTGCCTATGAGAGATAGTCTTCTTTCTCCTGCTTCTCCAAGGACAAACTTCTGCGACTGAGCCTTCAGTTCTGAAAGGAAGAACTGAACCCAGTTTTCCTTGACTCCGTACATAATCGCCATCATAATCTGGAGTCTAGGTTTGAACAGCTGCTCAAACGAACCAGCCGCGCTAGTAAGGATGCGGATAACAACATAAGCCAGACCTCTGAATTCTGGTAGGAGCTGACTCTTTGAAAATGCAGCTTTGAAGGATATGTCATCCCTCCCACAGAATCTCCTGAAGTAGTCACTGATTTCGGCTTCTTTGTATCCAGTGGGAGATATGCCGGAGTCGGGAAGGCTGAAAACATACTTCAACCCTTTGAGAATATTAATGTCGACATGGCTCTCCTCCCACTTCTATTGAGATATCTCCTCCATGTATCTCAC
Organism: Lavandula angustifolia; assembly: GCA_028984105.1. Taxonomy (NCBI): domain Eukaryota; kingdom Viridiplantae; phylum Streptophyta; class Magnoliopsida; order Lamiales; family Lamiaceae; genus Lavandula; species Lavandula angustifolia. The sequence continues at coordinate 11,229,606 of CM054817.1, forward strand.
AGCAGTAAACTCAGCGTCTGTGTCCTCCACTTGACGCAAGTTGAAATAGAATTCAACAACTTATCTCGGAAGACAAGCATGGGGTCACTTCGTTAGAAGCGTCTTCAGACCAGACCCTTGAAGAGTGTTGTAAATACTCTCCATATATGGCAGTTCTGATTTGTGGAACTCCATGGTCGGCTCGAAACAGACTCTACCATGGATGATCTCTTGAATATCAGCAGGAGTCCGAACAATGCTTGAGAGTGACGCCATTATCTAAAATCTGCAAAACAAGTGTTAACACTTGAAAATAGAGTAAGTTAGAATATGCAGACAAGATATTAGAGAATTACAGTAACTTAAGAGCTTAAAAGGTGAGAGAAGTCTTAGAAAGCAGTTTATATATGCAGAGAATGCAAAGCTCTAACGATCGAAAATGGCGGAATTAGGTGAGAAGATAAAGCGAGAGAGATTATATGTGATTTGAATACCAAGCGGTTTTTTAGATCGACGGTTAAGATTAAGAGCTCGGAAATGACTGAATACTGTTCGGCAAGACTGTTCTGCTAGGGTGTGAGAGCTGCTGAAGTCTCGTGCTGAATCCCCTCAGTATTGCAGTACTCTTTGATGATTGAGTTGAGAAATTTAGTCCCTCTATCCGAGCGTATCCTCTGAATCTTGATGTCCTTTTACACACTGAGTTTCTTCAGTAGTGTAGGTAACTTAGTCTTGACATCCGATTTGTTGGCTATGAAGATGACCCACATATATCTTGAATAATCGTCAATAGCGACGAGGGCATACTTCTTGCCTCTTATAGTCACTGGAGTGATTGACCCAAATAAGTCAGTTAGACAGCTATTGACCAACTGAATCTGCAAAGGAATTTGAGCCTGCGAATTGAATTGATCAGACGAATGTCAGTAGAAGATACATCTGTTGAAGGTCCGAGTATTCAGAGGAAGTCAACTCATCGTACCTTGGAGTTTGAAAAAGTCTCACCTACTCTCACAACTCGACCAATAAGGAGCCGACAACACTTTACCTGCTCTGCCATAAAGCTGCTCCTAGATGGAAAAAAGAGGAAATCTCTACAGTATCGCTACTTCAACGTTCAAATTAATATGGTTGCTTTCCTTGTCTTATTCGACACGTGTCTGGACTCTCTCCGACGGATCTATTCAAAAATTGAAGACTATTGTTATGATGTGGCTCAAATCTTAATCCTTAGGAAATTGACTCCCATCCCACATCGGATAATTAATGAAGTTTATCATTAATTTCACCTATAAATAGATAGGTTCTCTAATTGTTTTAAGTGTGCTTCTACACATCATAGCCCACATGTTATGGGATTAGTTAGTTGGACTAATTGACCATGTTTTAGTGGGTATGTGCTTTTGGGCTTAGGACCATATTCCGGAGGCCCATTTTGTATTATCCTCTTTATTAGTGGATTGTTTCTCCGCCGCCCGTGGATGTAGGTCGATTGACCGAACCACGTTAAATTCTCTGAGCCTATTTCTTTTTCTCTTTGTGTTGTTCTTTGTTATTGTCTCGGTTGGGTTTCCAAGAACCCGTTCGTCACATTTTGGAGGGTCCGAAGATCCTAACAAGTGGTATCAGAGCCGAGGTTTTGCTCGTGTTGTGACAATGGCAATAACAAATATTTGAAGGCTTTTGAAGGAGGCGGAACATGTTTGAGGAGGAAGCACCATGACGTGAAGTTTCACGTTATCGGAGTACCATTTTGCCATGGAAGATTCCAGTTCTGAAGATTTAAATGATGGATGATCCTTGGTCGAGAGACGCTGCGACTTTGTTGGTATTCTGATTTGGATTAAGCCCATTGAGGCTTTTGCGGAGGCGGTGAAGCAAGATCATTTTGTGTTCGCAATTAGAGTTTTGGTCGATGTGAAGATTTGTTATGTTGGATTGGATATTGGAGTTTTCGCCACGGTGGAGATTGTTATGATGTGGCTCAAATCCTAATCCTTAGGAAATTGACTCCCATCCCACATCGGATAATTAATGAAGTTTATCATTAATTTCACCTATAAATAGATAGGTTCTCTAATTGTTTTAAGTGTGCTTCTACGCATCATAGCCCACATGTTATGGGATTAGTTAGTTGGACTAATTGACCATGTTTTTGTGGGTATGTGCTTTTGGGCTTAGGACCATATTCCGGAGGCCCATTTTGTATTATCCTCTTTATTAGTGGATTGTTTCTCTGCCGCCCGTGGATGTAGGTCGATTGACCAAACCACGTTAAATTCTTTGAGCCTATTTCTTTTCTCTTTGTGTTATTCTTTGTTATTGTCTCGGTTGGGTTTCCAAGAACCCGTTCGTCACATTTTGGAGGGTCCGAAGATCCTAACAACTATAAATAGAGAAGGTCTTCATGCAGAAAGATAACCGGGTACACAAGCTTTCTAGACAACATACTCTAGCGAACTCAAAGCCAAACAAAGCGAAGAACTTGCTCATTCGAAGATCAATCTTTAGGTCTTCTCTCTAGAGATCCTTTAGTTCATTTTCTCTATCTAAGTGTGCTCATTGTAATATTCAATAGCTTAGAACCTCGAAGGAGTTCATCTTTTGAACTGTTCTTATTATAAGAATTCCTTCATAGATGGACAAACTCTAACCTTCAAAGGTTAAGAACTGTAATGTCACTACGACTACAAGTAGAATCTGTCTTGCGTACAGATAACTGAGACTTGCTTAGTATAAGCAAACAAGTTAGAATTTGTCCTGTGAACAGATCAACTGAGACTTGCACAGTATAATTAATACAAGAACTCCTGCTTAGTTCAGGACAGTGGAAGTAGGGCCTAACGTGTCCGAACCACTTTAAAAATTGCTTGTCTTGATTTTAACTGTTGCATTGATTAACTGTTCATTCTACATACAACTGAGTTTTAATCAAACAGCATAAAAACGGATTTTTACTAAGACGATTATTTAGGGCCCACACTTCCGCACACAACTTCTATTGTTGAACTACTATTTACCGACATAAGTCAGTAGGACTGTACTCAGTAGGAGAATCTCTGCCCACGCGATTGAGAAAGTATATTTGGCTAACTGACAAGTTCAGTAGCAATCTTCAGCTAAAGCTGAATTTTGCGTCCTCAGTTAGAATTTGCATTCAGGTTTATTCAACCCCCCCCCCCTCCTACACCTGAAACTCATCTCTCGACCAACAATTGGTATCAGAGCGGTGTTCTTCTTGATTATCGTCTAACTCAAACAAATCCTGACAACCATTTTGTCTGCACTTGCATCTCTTCACCTATACCATATCTTTCAACATGTCTGGCATCTCAAGTATGAGGACGGTACCCATGTTTTCAACTGAAAACTATGAGGTATGGCGGGTGAGGAAAGAGGCTCATTTAACATCGTTGCATGACTGCATGACTGATGTTCTGGAAAAAAGGACCTTTTGTTCTTATGATCGATAGTGTCGAGATTTTAGTAGAAGGAGCATGTGCCAGAATTGGCCCCAAGGTTCCAAAAGACAAAAGCCTCTTCACACCTGAAGAGAGAAACCTGCGCAACCTCGACTAAGTCGCACGAAATGCGATACTGACAACTCTCAGTGACTCGTATCTTGGAAGGGTGAACGAAGGCAAGACACCAAAGGATCTATGGGATGCTCTCTCTGTGCTAAGCCAAGGAACTCCACAAATAAAAGAGAACAAACTGGAGTTAGAGCTGCAGAAACACGAAGCATTTACCATGCTTCCAGGGAAGTCTATTGATGATTTCAGCGTCAGATTTACAAATCAAATCAATATCATCAACGGACTGGGGAGAACATTTAACAACAAGGAGACCAACACAAACATATTAAGGGCTCTTAACAGGCCCAAATGGTACTCTTTTGCTACATGTTTAAGAAGAACTAGCTTAAACTCTTTTACTCCTGATTATATATTTTTAGAACTTTACGCAGAGGAGTTTGAGTTTAATCTCCCACAAACCCCCAATGCTGAGACTGAAGTGCCAATGGATCATGCTTACAAGGTAACAGTCATCACACCAGAAGATAGTCCCTCAACCACAAGTCAGTCAGTCGGAAGCTCAGTAATAATACCATCCGCTGACAACTTGGCTGAGAAGTACGCTCTCCTTGCGGTGAAATACCAGAAAGAGAAGGACCAGTTCCAAAGAATGAAGATGAAAAAAGCTTCCAAGAGCTATCAAGGTAAGAGAGAGAATACCCAATCAAAAAATGGTCCTAAATCTCTACCTGAATGAAGGAATACCGAAGCTGCCCCCGCTAGACATAACGAGACACCTAAAAGGGAAGGCAGGAGCTCAGTATGCTACAACTACAAGAAGCTTAGACATTTCCAGTACGAATGTCCAGAACTCTCGGCTGCTGAAAGAGTTGAATGGCAAGCTAGACGTGACAAATTTGTCAGAAAGAGGCAAACCTACATCGCCGGAGAGTTATCCGACTGCTCAAGCGATGCAGAACTATTCATGGAATCATCAGATGATGATGCTGCGTTCGTCGCGGTTGAAATAGAGGACACTGAACTGTGTTTTATGGCCAGAGAAGAGGCTAAGGTAAATTCTAGTCCTAATATATGCCCCTCTTCACCATGCACACACGACACGAGCTTCATTACAGGTGAATCGCTAGATGTGGTTCTTGCATATGAGGATCTGCTTGAGGAATACAGCCAAATGAGCCAAGAATTCAGTAAGACAATTCAGGAGATGAACTTCTGAAAGCTGAGAATCAGAGACTTTCGATGAGAAGTCAGGACTCTACTGAGTCTGAAGGACTTGTGCTGAGACAAAAGGAAGAGATTAACTCTCTGGTGACTAAGTCTCAACATCAAGAAACACAGATCTCAGTCTTGACCAAGGACAACTATGAGAAAGATACTGAGATAGCCAGGCTCAGTTAGAAACTCGCAGAAGTATAGAAGGATTACGAGTCACTCAGGAAGAGTGATGAAGTATGGTGAGGTATGATGACAGAGCAATACCTAAGAGTCAAGGATAAGTTAGAAGGAATGCTTAGAGCTCAGAGGCCAGCCTCCGTCAAGGAAGGACTTGGCTATACATATGAAGCTTCTACCTAAACTTCCAAAGACTCAGAAAAGCTGGCTGATCGGTTTGTCTGAGGGGAAAGATTCAAGCCGCTGAACCTATCACCCCTCAAGCAAAGAACAAACAGAAACTGATCGCACCTCAGCCCAGCAACAATAAGATGACCTATGGTTCAATCCCCAAAACACTCAGATCTAACTCAGGGGGAACCAAGAAAGTCAGGTGGGCCGAATAGTATGGCCATCCGCAATGGACTCATCCAGCTCAATATGGATAATATTATTATGAGCCAGGAGTCAAGAGCCCAAAGGTCCAGAATAAGAAGAAAGTTGAACCTTAAAAGAACAGAAAGTCAGCATCTCCAAGTTCAGTGGAGAGATCAGCTGACAGAAAGGGCAAGAAACAGTCTGAAACCATCAGGGTTGTCAGACAAGTTTGGATCCAAAAGTCCACTAACATCTAAGGACCCAAAGCTGAACCCAAAGCGTACCTGAATCTATTTTTGTTTTGCAGGTGCTAAAGGACACTAGGATCGTGGACAGCGGAAGACATATTACGCATCAAAAGAGTCTACTGACCGACTATGTTCAGCAAGGAGCCAGAATTGAATTTGGTGACAATTCCAAAGGATACACAAGAGGATACGGAACACTGAAGATAGGAACTGCAACAGTTCCCAAAGTATTGTATGTTGAAGGACTTCAACATAATCTCCTTTCAGTCAGTCATTATTGTGATAATTCCAATATAGTGACTTTTGATGCAGGTATATGTGATGTTCTTGACAAACCTACAGGAAAAACTGTGTTATCAGCATCGCGGAGATGAAATATCTACTATGCTGAGTGGAATACCGCAGAATCTGAGGCATGCTTGCTGGCACACACGAAGTCAGATGACAAAACAGCATGGTTGTGGCACAAAAGATTAAGCTATCTGAACTTCAAGACGATGAACAAGCTAGCAAGGGATGCTAAATTCAGAGGACTGCCCAACGAAGTTTTCAAAAGACATAAGAATTGTGAGGCATGCAGAAGGGGAAGCAAACAAAATCTAGCAATCCGCCTATTTCGTCACCTTCTACTGATGGGATCATTCAGCTGCTCCACATGAATTTATTAGAGGAAAGAAACATGCTCTTGTACTCATTGATGACTATTCAAGATATATATGGGTGATTTTCATTGTCAATAAATCTGACGTCAAATCTGAACTATCGAAACTGCTAAAACGATTAAGCGTCGAGAAGGATATCAAGATTCAGAGAATACGCTCAGACCGTGGAACAGAGTTTCTGAACTCAAAGATGAAGGACTACCGTGAAGCTGAAGGAATTCAACACGAGACCTCTGCGGTACGTACGCCTCAGCAGAATGGTCTTGCATAAAGGAAGAACAGAACACTCAAAGAAGCAGTAAGAACATTACTTGCAGACTCAGGTCTACCATTGAAGTTCTGGGCAGAAGCTACTGACACTGCTTGTTACACTCAGAACCGATCTCTATTGACTAAAATGCACATGAAGACACCATATGAATTATAGAAAGGGAGAACTCTTTCTATCTCACATTTTATATCTTTGGTTGTTTGTGCTTTATCCACAATAAGGAAATGAACAGTTTAAGGTCTTTGATAGTGAGTCAGCAAAGATTTGAAGGTCTTTAACTACCGGACCCTTTGCGTGGAGGAAAGTCATCACGTTGTATTTGATGAATTTACTTCTGAGAGCAGGAAGTCAAACTCTCAGGAGGATGTTGAAGAAATCAGAAGCACGCTACAGGATATAAGCCTAAAAGATAACATCGAAAAGATCCAGCATTGTTGGGATGATGATTCAGACGATGAAATTCAGAATCAACCTACATTCAATGTAGCTGAACAGATTGATTCTACTGAACATAATCAATCCCAGGTAATTCAGGTCGATGAAGAAACCCCAGTTATAACTCAGACCTCTATTGAGAATAACAACTCAAGGGGAACTATTAATGTTCTTGAGCTGAATGCACCTGAACCTTGTGACTCAGTAGATCCTAATCTTGTTACTGAATTGCTTCAATCACAGAATAGTACTACTAAAATTCCTAATACTCCTACTATTTGTGTAGAATCAATTCTAGATGAAGTAACAAGACTCCGTGGTCCATGGTTAGACGCTTATAGTTTAGATTTATAATAGGAGATCTTCAGCTAGTGTCAAGACAAAATCCAAATTCTGTCAGGGAGAAAGTTCTCTACTGAAGAACCTCAGACGATTGATGATGCACTGAATGATGTTGACTGGATCATTGCTATGCATGAGGAGCTCAATCGGTTTACCAGAAACGACGTGTGGATGCTTGTAGACAGACCTAGACATCAGCACGTGATAGGAATGAATTGGGTCTTCAAAAACATGTGAGATGAAAATAAAGTCAAAGCCAGGAACAAAGCTCGACTTGTTGCAAAAGGATACTGTCAAGCAGAAGGAATAGACTTCGATGAAACGTTCGCTACAGTTGCAAGATTGGAAGTCATTCGTCTATTTTTAGCATATGCAACACATCAGCAGTTCACAGTCTATCAGATGGATGTGAAGTCAGCTTTCCTGAACGGCGTATTGAAGGAAGAAGTTTACATTGAACAACCGCCTAGCTTTCAGCAGGGACATCAAGTGTACATACTAAAGAAAGCGTTGCATGGTTACAACAAGCACCCAGGGCTTGGTACGATACCCTATCAGACTTCCTACTTTAAAAAGGTTTTCAGAAAGGGACAGTAGATCGCATACACAGTTTTAAGTCAGAAGATGACATCCTACTGGTACAAATCTATGTGGACGATATCTTCTTTGGTTCTAGGAATCTGACCATGTGTCAGAAATTTGAGCAAATGATAAAAGAAAAGTTTGTAATGTCGATGATGAGAGAAATGACTTATTTCATTGGACTTCAAGTCAAACAATCCAGGAATGGAATATTCATTAATCAAGCTAAATACACTAGAGATCTCTTCAAAAATATATGCTGTGAATCCAACAAATCAGTAAAGATACCCACGATTACCAATCTCAAGGTTGATCTTGATAAAGAGGGAGTATCTGTAAACTCAATTGATTATCGTGTTATAATTGGTTTCTTACTATACCGAACAGCTAGCAGACCTAATATAACTTAAGTTGTAGGTGTATGCGCAAGATTTCAGGCGAGTCCCAAGCGGAGTCATGTGGACTCAGCGAAGGAGATTCTCCATTACCTGAAAGGAACACCTGATGTTGGGTTATGGTATCCTGCTGATGATAATCATGAACTAATTGGTTATTCTGATGTTGATTATGCAGGATGTCGAATCGATAGAAAGTCAACCTGAGGAACATGTCAGCTCCTCGCCAGTAAGCTCATATCGTGGTTTTTCAAGAAACAACATTCAGTAGCTACGTCCACTACTGAAGCTGAATACATGGATGTCGGAAGCTGTTGCGCCCAGATACTGTGGCTTCGACAATAGTTGAGAGACTACGACATACATCAAGATGAAATACCGATTTAATGTGATAGTACCAGCGCAATTGAAATTACAAAGAACCTAGTTCTACATACACGATGAAAGCACATGGACATACGACATCACTTCATCAGAGATCATGTCAAGAAGAAGGATATCAGGATGGAGAAAATGCACACTGATAAACAAAGGGCTGATATTCTGACCAAACCACTAGCTGAGACCAGATTCAACAAACTCTCAGTAGAACTAGGTCTACTGAATCCTACTGACTTAATTCAGTAAGACAGTCCAGAGGGTACATGGTGATCGTTGTTTTCACACCAAATAAAATTCATGCACACACTCAGAATTTTATAATTAGTATAGAACATAGTCGAACTCAGGGAACAGTGAAAATCAACTATATCTATTCTTTTGATCAAAGTTTCGGTGATGCCACCACGCATAAATTTTGGGTTTACTACCTAGACAAAGAAAAGTAAATTACAGGATAGTAAATTGAGAGAAAACAAGTAAAGAAAGGCGGACTCGGCTTCAAGTAACTCGTATGAGACAACTACTTCGATCATTGATGGATAGATTTAATTAATTCTAGGATCAACCAGTTATAGGATACTGTGTTGGACACGTACATACCCCAATTCCTACTTACTTAGTCGGTAATGGCTTGTTGAAAAAATTTCCACTACTCTCTAACCTAACCACAACCTAGCTTATTGAATAAACCTAGATTGAATGTTTAGACAACATTACGAGGAAGGAACCCGATTTTAATCTACCGTTGTTGAACAAGCTGACATAGACGATTAACCTCCTTAATTCGACTACCGTTACGATGCTTCGCCACCTAAGTTGTTGAACAATCTGGCACTAATCTTCATAACCTAAATTGATCGGGTTTAGGTTAATCCAATTAAATCTTTCTACCCCGAATTAAGTCGAAACCCTAGTCTTTAATTACTAAGTCCGATTAGATCTCTCACAAAGTTTGTATCTCATACTTGTCACCCTCGCCGAACCCTTAATAGATTTAGCTATGCATGATTAACTTGGACAAGCAGAACTTAACGAACATGATCAGAACATAAATTAAAGTGCGAAAGTAAATAAGCATGCAACGTAAATTTAAGTGCAAAAATCTTAAGGAAGAAAATACCGAAACCGTGAACTGAATGAATGCTTGAGTTAAAACTTGAAATTTGAAACTGAAATTTGAATTCTTCGAATGTTGAAAACTAAAGTCGAAACTGAAATTAAAAGCTGAAACTAAAGAAAGCAGATAAAAGTGCTTGATGTTCTTGATGTTGAATCTAAAACCTAAACTACGGGACTAAGATCGGAAGTAGTGGAGAACGAAACTAAAAGGGATGAGAAAGTATTGTAAGGCCGTCCTCTCTAGCGTCTCGACTCCACCCCTTTATATAGATTTCGAAGCTTATCCTCCAAAGGAAAGAATATCTAGGGCAAATCTTGTGTGGATCTTGATCTTCAAGACTCCTTTTCCATATATAATTTAGCCCTAATGTATCTTCAAGCTTCCAAATCTTTAGCAAATCTTTCTTTCTCGATCTGAGCCCTTTTTTATTTCCAAAACGTGCCAAAATAACTCATTTTCAAGTCTGAACCGCCACATCATCATCGGATCATAAACCTGCTGGAAATATGCATTTCTGGGCACAAAACAACATCAACTTGGACAAGATGAGCATCAAAACTGGGTGAATTCGAGTATTATAAAATCGACACATCAGTACATGAGTAAAGAGGAACTTACTCTCAGTACTGCTGAATTACTTAGCGTATTCACAGTGGTATCAGCTGACTACTATGTTCAGCTGAAAGGTTATGAATATTTATTCAGCATTTGGTGATCAGCATGTCTTAGCATTTATTTCTCACCTTTAATGTTCATCGTATGCCATTTTCATTAAACGCATGACATTTTAAAAAACTGACTGCGACGCATTAAATGCATGCCATTTCATCTTACTTCTTAGATGATAGAGATAAGTAGGTCGAGATTATAGACGGCAAGTAATCATAACCTCGTATATATATAAAGATAATGCAAATTAATGACTTTTAGACACTGATATTGAACCATGTGAACATGAAGTAATGAGCATGGCACATGTTACCTTCATTAATTATTAGCCATGTTTCAAGTGTAGAAAATTTATTATGAAGTGATCTTGACAACTATTGGATAATAGTTTTATCTATGTGTTTTGTGATAGAGATTGGGTCGTCGTGCCAAATAAATTGAACTAAAATAACTCAACGTGAAATGGCGATCTTGGCTTAATATATAAATATATATATATATATATTATCTTAAGGATGTTTACGATAATATTGTTATTTAATTGGCAATCATATGAGTACTGATGGCAACTGCTACTACCATTTAATAAATATGGAGTTAGGATTTCATATCTGGCATGAAAAAGACCAGTCAATTGTAGGTAGAGATGGCAATTGGAACTGGACCCGTCGGACCCGACCTGACCCGCCCTGCAATGGGGCGGATAATACCCAGACCCGTAAAAGTATGGGGCGGGTCTGGACCTAATCCGCGTGGGTCCAGGACAGATTCGGGTCCAATTTTTCTACCCGTCCCGCCCCACCCAGTCCCGTTTCAGACCCGCATTACTAATTTTTTTATTAATTTTATTATGTAATCCTACTTTATGTTATTTGAATTTTCTTGTTCTTCAATTCATACTTTTAAATACTAATAGCTGACAACTATATTAAGAAAATTCAAACAAAAAGGCTTCCACTAACGAAAATTAATAATTAAAAAATAAAATAATTCAAAATTAGCAATTGAAATGGCACCAACGGGTCTGGGGCCGGGTAGATCCGCCCCATGCGGGTCCGGGGTTGGTTCTGAGTTTCTGAACCCGTACAAGTCTGGATCTGGATCTGGGTCTCTGAGTCGAACTTGCGGGGCGGGTCCAGGTACTATACTACCCAGCCCCGACCCGCAAAATTGTCATCTCTAATTGTAGGTAGGCTTCCGCGTTATGAGTCTCGATAATTAGACCATTTCATAGTATTCATTCCTTTTTTGACTTTATTTTTTTAAAAAAAATTTCTCATGTTATTAACTATTCTATATACTTGATATTTCGAAATAACATTGTAATTCAAAATTCATATGGGTTTGAAATTCACAAAAGCTATTATATGCTATGACTCATCAGCGATTGTTTGCATTTCATGTGTAATTTGCAAATTATTAAATTGTTTGTATTGCATGTTTACATACAAAATTTTTTGTGGACGTTCTGAAAATAAAAGAAGAACATTATTTTTGGAGCACGTTTAATTATCCGGGTTTTGTTATGATATTGCTGGAGTCCGGCGGTGAAATGCTCATTTGGGTAAAATCAAACACATTTCTACCCAATTCTTATATTTAACTACACCATATACCCAAATAGATTAAAATACCCCTACTTTTTCAATAAAGTCAATCTATGGGATGGTCCGATCACGGTCCGACCGGAGGGTCCGATCATGGTCCGACCGATAGGGCACTATCCAATCACAGTCGGACACATCGGACATGGTCCGATCACGGTCCGATCATGGTCTGATCATGGTTCGATCATGGTCCGATCACGATCCGATCATAGTCCGATCACGGTCCGATCACGGTCCGATCATGATCCGATCATGGTCCGATCACGAGTCCGATCACGGTCCGATCACGGTCGGACCATGTCCGACCGATTGGGCACTGTCCAATCACGGACCTGACACTTTTCAGGTGAGAAAAATGAAAAAGTGGGTATGTTGTGGATAGTTTTTTGGGAGTTGGATAGTTTTATGTTTGATATAGGGTAAGTGGGTAGATTTGTATAATAACACATATTTGCTGCAACCTAAACTGTTGTTGAAAAGACCTTTGATAGATTCAGCTCAAGCCCTTACAAAAAATAATGGTGGCAGGTGAAGAAATAACCTCTTGATATGATTCCAAAACACGTCACTATCAGAATCCCACCTCCTTTATATCTCATCACTATTTCTTTTCCACTTGTTAATTTTTTCTCTTTTCTTGATAGTAATGCCATTTGTGTTTCTTATGAGAGGTCAATCAGTAGAGCCTAAACCAATTAAATAATGGATGATTCCTTCTTTTGTGAAAAACTCAGATGTCTTTAATCGATGTGCATATTAAATAAACGTTTAAAGTGTATATTTTGTAAATAATATACAATAGTTAATTTACTAGCTAGTAACTACATACTCGAATATTAAGATTTGGAATTCAAACTTCATAATGTTGATTACAAGAAAAGCTACTTTATCCATAGCTTATCTCTTAAATAATTTATTATAAATAGACTAATTAAATATTTTTTTAATATTTAGTTTAGAATCCGAATAGTTTTGTGTTATTTCCAAACATTGTGTTTCATTAAGGGATTTAGATTGTACTCATTCCAATTACCAGACTCTTAGAGCCCGATATTGTTATTGTTGGTCCCGAGTGTACGGTCAGGTGTAGAGGGGGGGTGAATACACCTGATTCGATTTCTCAATTTCGAACTCGAACAGTCCTATTCAGGATGGTGTCTGACTGAAACAGTTCGGCCAGACTGCATACTGTTCGAATCGAGTTAAAGGCTAAGAGTCTCGACTCACTGAGATCTGCTAACTGACTACGTCAGAATTCAGTATCTACAGTAAGAGTTCAGTGCGCGGAATAGTGTAGGCCCAAATCAGTTTTTGTGAGAAAACGTTTTAAGTCTCAGTTCGGTAGATTTAAAAGTTCAGTATGCTGAGACAGTTGATTGATTTAAATATGATGTTCGGTATGAATAGTAAAATCAATGCAACAGCTTAAGAAAGCAAGAAGAGACACGGGATTTTTAAAGTGGTTCGGATATCGCTCAAATCCTACGTCCATCTGTCCCGAATGATCGGGAGGCTATTTATTATCCCGAGTTAGTCTCGGTCGGCTTGCACACCGGGCAAAGCCGCGTCTTGGTTTTTATGCGATCCAAGTCTCGGTTACAACACTATCAAACTTAAAGTGTTTGACAAACTTCTCCAACAGTGAAGGAGTCCTTATACAATAAGGATTAGGTTCAAATGTGAACTCCTTCGTCTAAGCTATGGATATAACAAGTGAGCTTAGGGTTAGAGGGATAAGGAACGAGAATGTAGCTATCTAGAGCGACGAACAGCTGAGGGTTTAGCTATAGGTTCGTGTCAGTCGCTTGGATACTAGAAGCTTATGTCGGTTCAGCTTGGTTCCTTTTGAGCTGGATGTAGTCTTTCGCCGGAGATAACTCGATTGTTTCTTGCGGAAGACTTAGTCGTTAATATCGCTCGTTTGAATGCTCTCTCGTGTTCTAGGTGCGCGCATTCTCTTTTTTTTCAAATCTTGAATGATCCCTCTATTTATAGAGTAGAGATTGAAATAGATCCGTTGGAGACGATCTTCTTCTCTCTCTCTCTTTTTGGTAGCAAACGGCTCTTTTGGTGTAGGTAACAGTGTATTTTCCCACCTTTTTAGGTAAAAGGTTGATCTGCGGCTTTAGCGGGTGAGAAGACACGTGTATGCTTGTCATTCGTCGAGGTGGATGAAGTGGTTGAGACAAAGACAAACTTCGAGAGACGGGTGAAGCCGACTTCTCTCTTCCTCGTACATGACAATGCTGATTGTCTTTCAAAAGATTCTCGACAGCCCCGAAGATTATCGCCGTTCTTGAGTCGACCTTGTATTCGGTAGATAGGCTCGCTGAGATAAGTCTATCGAAGATCGGCTACGAGTCCAGTGAACTACTCCGCCGAGTTCGGTTCGGTGACTCTCTCGCATATCTTGCTCCGCCGAGTCCAAGATTGCGAGTCTTCTACACCGGTGCTTGAGGGCGATGAGCTACCGAGAGCCTTGACCAGAGCAGAGTGTCTTCTGAGTCCGAAACCTTAGAGACAAATACGAATACAAAGGAATGGTTCACCAATCAGATAGGGTTTTGGGATCTTCAAATCTTCTCAACAGTTCAGAGCACGAGGCTACTGAGCATGATTCAATATAGAAGATAAGAGTCATTTCCCACAAGTATGATCATGCTGAAGATTGAATCATCACCCAACAATTTCCCCTATTTGATGATGCCAAAACCTATCATCTATGTCCTATCAACTATGCTAAACACTAACTTACTCGGAAACGGAGCTCCTTACAAATATTACAAGTAGGATCGGTGGAGTTGTGCGGTAAGTGCTAGACTACTGAGGGAGACAGGACAGAACAATTTCCCCCTTTACAATAATTTCCCCCATGCAACAATTTCCCCTTAAGAGAAATAATAACTCTCCGAAAGTCTAGTCTATCAGAGATCTAACCGAGCAAAAACCGACGGGTAAATAAACAACGTGTGTGTGTCGATAATCACTTGATGATTACGAGTGTTAAAGCATAAAGCAAACACGGCTATTTAGACAACAAGTAGTTGTCGAGCCAACGAAGATTTGTATATATATAATAACTAGTTCGATACATTACAAATCTTGCTAAGCTAGAAGAAGAACTAAGAGGGAGAACCCTTAAACTCGCTGAATCCTATTCATGGGATTTATCTTGCAGCGATGGGACTCCATACATTCCGAACGTGTTCTTCCTCGGCCGTGTATTTGGCGAAGTCTCTTGGATCATCTTGTTCTAGTCCTCTCGTTCAACGCAAAGCATTCTTCACTTCTTGTTCAATCATTCCGAGATGTACTTGAGTCGTCTTGTCTTTCGGGTGGAGGAATGATCCTTGCTTCGAGAACGCCGACTACTACCCCTTCGCCATTCTTGCTCGTGCATATATGGGTAAAGATCGGGTTCGGTAATGGTCATCCACTCGACATAGGCATCGGCCTTAGACATTTCGAGCCGAATCGCCGAAATAATTTCTCTTGATAAACTCTATCTTGGCCGATTCCCATCTCGATTGAACCGAATAGGCATCCATTCGTCCGATCTCGGCCATCTATGTGTTTTCGGATCGTTTGGCTTCCCGAACCTTACGTATCGATAAGGAATGTCGGCTTTCGAAGGAACTCTCGGCCGGCCTCTTGTTCGGCACGCTTCCCGAGTGCCTCAAGGTCCGCCAAATGTATCCTCGTGCCCGGAAGCCTCTATCTGTCTAGCTTCCTCTCCTCTCGTAGAGATATCTATCCATCTCGAGCAAAGATTTCTTCAATTTTCGCATCTTGCTCTTGAGGCTTCGAGGAGCTTGTTTCGATTCAGCGAGAGTACTAGATCTAGATTTGGATGTACCCCGCCTTTCGGTATTCTTCCGCTGCTTGCTCCTTGTCTTTTTCTCTGTCCTCTTCATACGTTATGATGAGCTTTCTCGGAGGCGATCTAGCGGTTCTCTTTCCTCCTCCGGACGGGGCTTTAGTCTTTCCTTTGGCGAGCTTAGACTTTGGCTTGTTAGGCGCTTCGGCCTCTGCAATTTCTACGCGCGTCTCTCATCCGCAGCTATTTGGGCTTCCTCCTCGGCCAGATATGTATCTTAATCTCTTTCTTTGGAGGGGTTGGAATTTTAAGCTTCGTTTGCCCTTGCCTTCTTGAACCTGGTGGTGGAATAGGAGCCTCTTCTTCTTTCGAGTCCTCCACCGCTTTGTTCGGCGTACTCAGCAACCTCCTTAATAAAATCTTTGGGAGTCTGGGTTGCCTGAGTAGTCTGCTGGGGTCCTGAGCCACTTGGGCCGGTTTCAGCTGTGCTCGCAGCTGAAACACCCTGGGCCTCACCCTTCTGAGACTGAGTTTGAGGTAGCTTCTCAGTACTCTTCTTTCCTTCCCTTTTTCCTTCACTTTCCCCTTTTTTGGCATCATCAATGAGCACCGGGGTAGGGACTAGGACTGACTTCTTCAGACTTTTGTAGGAGGTTGACAGCTCATCAAGACGATCGTGGAGCTTAGTCAGAGCCTCATGCAACTCGTTTCTCTCCATGGTAAGGTTTTCCTTGTACTGCTTGTGAGAGAGATCAGTGCTTCCTTGAAGTCTTTCGGCTTCTCGGTGATCTTGTCTTCCAAGGCCGGTTGAATAATCTCAAGTCTTTGTTCGGTGGCCTCGAGATTGTTCGATGATAGCGTCGGTATGAGCCGTTTAGAAGCCAAAAATTCATCTAGTAGCTTGGCTTGGCTCTCCCGAAAGATCTTGAGCTGAGCTTCGAATTTGACTTGCTGACGAGCCAACGCTTCGAAATAAGCGCGGAAACATCGGGGCGGGCGATGAAGATGCGGAAGACTTCAGCCCGAAGTTCTTTAGTCGTGGCTTGAGCGATGCTGCTTCCATGTCCTATGGATAGCCTTCGCAAGATCTCGATTTTTGATCCCTTGGGCGAGTTAAGGCTTTTGCCACCGATCGAGATCTCTTTGCGGTCCGGCCGGGCGCCGCTCGAAAGTCGACCGCAAGCAAGAGCCGAGCGGGCTCGCCGAGGACGAAGCACCCGGCCTTGGACTTCTCGGGACCAAGGATACCGAGAGGTGGAGCAGTTTCGGTATGGGTATCCTTGTCCCGTGGATGTCCCTCATCGGGCTTTCCCGGGGCTCGAATCACTCGGGTGGGTCGTCGTGGTCGACCCATCCGAGGGTCTTGGGCCGGAGGCGTCCTTGTCGATCATGAATCATGGCCGGCATTGCAGCCCTCGGATTGTCCATTGAGCTAAGGTCTTCGGGCTCGAATAGCCTATCTCCTCTCTCGGTCTCAATTCCTCTTCATGCGGTGGCGACGGGAGTAGTGGAGGACAAGGCGCGTAGACGAGGCCACTCCCGATGTCGCAAAGCAACATGTGGAGCCTTCCTTGTCTTGGCGATGAGCAACAAGTTCGAGTAGTCGGCAAGCTCGGAACTAGTTGCGGAATTTCTCGGGATGCTCTGGATATAATCACCGAAGCTTCCATCCCGATTGATTCACCTTCGGATGCGGTCTCGGACTCCAAGTCTATGTGTGAAGTCTCGCTCTTCGGTTGGAGGGACCGAGCCGAGTGGAGGTACGAAAGGGGGCCGTCTAGGCGCCGAATATCTGCGCTCCGAGCTTCGAAGCATCCCCTTGGTCCCTTTCGGTGGAAACAATCTTTTCCATCGACCGAGTCTTCTCGGAAGACTCGGACTCATCAACCGCTGCATGGGCCGAGTAGTCTTCTCGGGAGCCCGTTCGGCGGGCACTTGTGGAACCTCCTCGCAGCCGGCACCTCGGCGGCTTTCTTCGGTTTCTTTGCCGGTGCCTTAGGAGTTTTAGCGGGAGGGGTTCTTTTCTTTGTAGGCATAGCTTCTTGAGACTTTGATTTCGGAGAGACTCGCCGAGGGTCCCGACCTATATCCGCCGAAGCGCTTTGTCTTGTTGTGAAATCGACCTTCTTCACATTGAAGTACTCCTTGTCACTTCGTAGGTGATAGGCTCGAGATCCACATAAATCTTCGATCATGATGGACAGTTTGAGTCCATAACAGCAATTTGCCCTTTGCGCTCGGCGTGTTCGATGTTTTGTCGAACTTAGCGGCTGAGCCATGAATTCTCGGAGAAAGAACTCCGTCCAATTTATCTGGGCTCGGTCGTATATGGCCATCATCATCTGAATCTTAGGCCTCGACACTTGGTCAAACGACCCTGCTTGGCTTGTCAGTAGCTGCGTTACTATATAGGCAAGTGCCCTGAACTGAGGCAACATGTTGTTCTTCGGAAAAGCAGCTCTGAATGTAGTGGGCTTTCCACAGAAGACGGTAAGGTATTCATCAACTCAGTCGTCTCTGTACCCGACTGTACTGGTTCCTTCGGAGGGCAGATCAAAACTCCGCTTCAAGGCATCCTTGATAGACATCTGCTTCAGCTCCATAGTGGCGTTTTGGATAGAATGGGCAACGAATCTCGCCACTATATCTCCAGACACTGCGTCTGAATTCAAATACAGTTCTGCAACCTGTCTCGGGAGGAAGAACGAAGGCCTCCTAGACATAAATTTCTCCAGTCCTGACTCGCGCAGAGCTGAGAAGATCTCATCCATATACTCCAGATCGCATGAATAGAAATCCATGGTGGGTTCAAACCACACGCGATCCTTCTCCAGAATGTTCTGCATATCCGCTGGAGATATCATAGAAATATTGGTTTTCACCATTGTACCTGTGACAAGAAATGAATCAGTACTGTTTTTGGATAGAACAAAGTCTTTGTGCAATGCAATACTGAAACATATAACAAATACATTAACAGATATAAGCATACCAATGGATAAAATTCGAGATAAGATATAGAGTGTAATTGCAAGAAAGGATTGCGAATGCAGATCTCGGATTTTTCGGAATTTGAAAGTTATGAAGTATGCTAATGGCGGTTCTTAAGATTTGATCGAATATATATCATCTATGAAGGTGAACGGTTTTCGATCGAAGGCTGAGTGTAAACTTGCTTTATGATATGGACGGTTAAGATTAGAAGTAAAAAAATAGGCAATGATCACAAAAGGCACCTAAGTCAAAGCCAGTTGTAAAATGGCCTAAGTAGTAACTGTGAAAAGACATGCATTAAATGCGTGCAGAGTTCAGCAAGCTTATGTATGGAATGTCGTGCATTAAATATGAGTCGTTAATAATAAAGACAAACCAAAAGATATTAATGTCATGCTGAATCTTTGCCATAAATGCAAGGTATTGTTGTATTAAATTACTACTGAGTAGAGATACGCAAACCTGTCAGCTGAACATAGTAGTCAGCTGATACCTCGTGTAGATGGTTTCTGTCTCTACGTACTGAATGTATCGATCGAGAGTGAACATTCCCCGTTACGTAAATGTCTCTCTCCCGAAACCTCTTCTCGACCGGGGTCAGTAGGGTCCAACAGAGACCTAGCTCTACCGAAAGTTCTCCCGAATACGGATTCGCCTAGAGGCTTGGTCGGTATATCAGCC